>JASTWF010000789.1:0-80722 GCA_030390025.1 Squalus acanthias
CAGTGTCACAGTGCAATGTCTCCCTCTCTGACTCAGTGTCACAGTGCAATGTCCCCCTCTCTGACTCACAGTGTCACAGTGCAATGTCCCCCTCTCTGACTCAGTGTCACAGTGCAATGTCCCCCTCTCTGACTCACAGTGTCACAGTGCAATGTCCCCCTCTCTGACTCACAGTGTCACAGTGCAATGTCCCCCTCTCTGACTCACAGTGTCACAGTGCAATGTCTCTCTCTCTGACTCAGTGTCACAGTGCAATGTCCCCCTCTCTGACTCACAGTGTCACAGTGCATTGTCTCTCTCTCTGACTCAGTGTCACAGTGCAATGTCTCCCTCTCTGACTCACAGTGTCACAGTGCAATGTCTCTCTCTCTGACTCAGTGTCACAGTGCAATGTCCCTCTCTCTGACTCACAGTGTCACAGTGCAATGTCCCCCTCTCTGACTCAGTGTCACAGTGCAATGTCTCTCTCTCTGACTCAGTGTCACAGTGCAATGTCTCCCTCTCTGACTCACAGTGTCACAGTGCAATGTCTCTCTCTCTGACTCAGTGTCACAGTGCAATGTCCCCCTCTCTGACCGACAGTGTCACAGTGCAATGTCCCCCTCTCTGACTCAGTGTCACAGTGCAATGTCCCCCTCTCTGACTCAGTGTCACAGTGCAATGTCCCCCTCTCTGACCGACAGTGTCACAGTGCAATGTCTCCCTCTCTGACTCAGTGTCACAGTGCAATGTCCCCCTCTCTGACCGACAGTGTCACAGTGCAATGTCCCCCTCTCTGACCGACAGTGTCACAGTGCAATGTCCCCCTCTCTGACTCAGTGTCACAGTGCAATGTCCCCCTCTCTGACTCAGTGTCACAGTGCAATGTCCCCCTCTCTGACCGACAGTGTCACAGTGCAATGTCTCCCTCTCTGACTCAGTGTCACAGTGCAATGTCCCCCTCTCTGACTCACAGTGTCACAGTGCAATGTCCCCCACTCTGACTCAGTGTCACAGTGCAATGTCCCCCTCTCTGACTCAGTGTCACAGTGCAATGTCCCCCTCTCTGACTCACAGTGTCACAGTGCAATGTCTCCCTCTCTGACTCACAGTGTCACAGTGCAATGTCCCCCTCTGACTCAGTGTCACAGTGCAATGTCCCCCTCTCTGACTCACAGTGTCACAGTGCAATGTCCCCCTCGCTGACTCACAGTGTCACAGTGCAATGTCCCCCTCTCTGACCCACAGTGTCACAGTGCAATGTCCCCCTCTCTGACTCACAGTGTCACAGTGCAATGTCTCCCTCTCTGACTCAGTGTCACAGTGCAATGTCCCCCTCTCTGACTCACAGTGTCACAGTGCAATGTCTCCCTCTCTGACTCACAGTGTCACAGTGCAATGTCTCCCTCTCTGACTCACAGTGTCACAGTGCAATGTCTCTCTCTCTGACTCAGTGTCACAGTGCAATGTCTCCCTCTCTGACTCACAGTGTCACAGTGCAATGTCTCCCTCTCTGACTCAGTGTCACAGTGCAATGTCTCCCTCTGTGCCTCACAGTGTCACAGTGCAATGTCCCTCTCTCTGACTCACAGTGTCACAGTGCAATGTCCCTCTCTCTGACTCACAGTGTCACAGTGCAATGTCTCCCTCTCTGACTCACAGTGTCACAGTGCAATGTCTCCCTCTCTGACTCAGTGTCACAGTGCAATGTCCCTCTCTCTGACTCACAGTGTCACAGTGCAATGTCTCCCTCTCTGACACACAGTGTCACAGTGCAATGTCCCCCTCTCTGACTCACAGTGTCACAGTGCAATGTCTCCCTCTCTGACTCACAGTGTCACAGTGCAATGTCCCTCTCTGACTCACAGTGTCACAGTGCAATGTCTCCCTCTCTGACTCACAGTGTCACAGTGCAATGTCTCCCTCTCTGACTCACAGTGTCACAGTGCAATGTCTCCCTCTCTGACTCAGTGTCACAGTGCAATGTCCCCCTCTCTGACTCAGTGTCACAGTGCAATGTCTCCCTCTCTGAGTGTCACAGTGCAATGTCTCCCTCTCTGACTGAGTGTCACAGTGCAATGTCACCCTCTCTGACCGACAGTGTCACAGTGCAATGTCTCCCTCTCTGACTCACAGTGTCACAGTGCAATATCTCCCTCTCTGACTGACAGTGTCACAGTGCAATGTCCCTCTCTCTGACTCCCAGTGTCACAGTGCAATGTCTCCCTCTCTGACTCACAGTGTCACAGTGCAATGTCTCCCTCTCTGACTCACAGTGTCACAGTGCAATGTCTCCCTCTCTGACTCACAGTGTCACAGTGCAATGTCCCCCTCTCTGGTTGACAGTGTCACAGTGCAATGTCCCTCTCTCTGACTCACAGTGTCACAGTACAATGTCTCCCTCTCTGACTCAGTGTCACAGTGCAATGTCCCCCTCTCTGACTCACAGTGTCACAGTGCAATGTCCCAATCTCTGACTCACAGTGTCACAGTGCAATGTCTCCCTCTCTGACTCAGTGTCACAGTGCAATGTCCCCCTCTCTGACTCACAGTGTCACAGTGCAATGTCCCCCTCTCTGACTCACAGTGTCACAGTGCAATGTCCCCCTCTCTGACTCACAGTGTCACAGTGCAATGTCTCCCTCTCTGACTCACATTGTCACAGTGCAATGTCTCCCTCTCTGACTCACAGTGTCACAGTGCAATGTCCCCCTCTCTGACTCACAGTGTCACAGTGCAATGTCCCCCTCTCTGACTCACAGTGTCACAGTGCAATGTCTCTCTCTCTGACTCAGTGTCACAGTGCAATGTCTCCCTCTCTGACTCACAGAGTCACAGTGCAATGTCCCCCTCTCTGACTCACAGTGTCACAGTGCAATGTCCCCCTCTCTGACTCACAGTGTCACAGTGCAATGTCTCCCTCTCTGACTCACAGTGTCACAGTGCACTGTCCCTCTCTCTGACTCAGTGTCACAGTGCAATGTCCCCCTCTCTCACTGACAGTGTCACAGTGCAATGTCTCCCTCTCTGAATGACAGTGTCACAGTGCAATGTCCCTCTCTCTGACTCAGTGTCACAGTGCAATGTCTCCCTCTCTGACTGACAGCGTCACAGTGCAATGTCTCCCTCTCTGACTGACAGTGTCACAGTGCAATGTTCCTCTCTGTGACTCAGTGTCACAGTGCAATGTCTCCCTCTCTGACTCACAGTGTCACAGTGCAATGTCTCCCTCTCTGACTCAGTGTCACAGTGCAATGTCCCCCTCTCTCACTGACAGTGTCACAGTGCAATGTCTCCCTCTCTGAATGACAGTGTCACAGTGCAATGTCCCTCTCTCTGACTCAGTGTCACAGTGCAATGTCTCCCTCTCTGACTGACAGCGTCACAGTGCAATGTCTCCCTCTCTGACTGACAGTGTCACAGTGCAATGTTCCTCTCTGTGACTCAGTGTCACAGTGCAATGTCCCCCTCTCTCACTCACAGTGTCACAGTGCAATGTCCCCCTCTCTGACTCGCAGTGTCACAGTGCAATGTCTCTCTCTCTGACTCAGTGTCACAGTGCAATGTCCCCCTCTCTGACTCACAGTGTCACAGTGCAATGTCTCTCTCTCTGACTCAGTGTCACAGTGCAATGTCTCCCTCTCTGACTCACAGTGTCACAGTGCAATGTCTCTCTCTCTGACTCAGTGTCACAGTGCAATGTCCCTCTCTCTGACTCACAGTGTCACAGTGCAATGTCCCCCTCTCTGACTCAGTGTCACAGTGCAATGTCTCTCTCTCTGACTCAGTGTCACAGTGCAATGTCTCCCTCTCTGACTCACAGTGTCACAGTGCAATGTCTCTCTCTCTGACTCAGTGTCACAGTGCAATGTCCCCCTCTCTGACCGACAGTGTCACAGTGCAATGTCCCCCTCTCTGACCGACAGTGTCACAGTGCAATGTCCCCCTCTCTGACTCAGTGTCACAGTGCAATGTCCCCCTCTCTGACTCAGTGTCACAGTGCAATGTCCCCCTCTCTGACCGACAGTGTCACAGTGCAATGTCTCCCTCTCTGACTCAGTGTCACAGTGCAATGTCCCCCTCTCTGACTCAGTGTCACAGTGCAATGTCTCCCTCTCTGACTCACAGTGTCACAGTGCAATGTCTCCCTCTCTGACTCACAGTGTCACAGTGCAATGTCTCCCTCTCTGACTCAGTGTCACAGTGCAATGTCCCCCTCTCTGACTCAGTGTCACAGTGCAATGTCCCCCTCTCTGACTCACAGTGTCACAGTGCAATGTCCCCCTCTCTGACTCAGTGTCACAGTGCAATGTCTGCCTCTCTGACTCAGTGTCACAGTGCAATGTCCCCCTCTCTGACTCAGTGTCACAGTGCAATGTCTCCCTCTCTGACTCACAGTGTCACAGTGCAATGTCCCCCTCTCTGACTCAGTGTCACAGTGCAATGTCCCCCTCTCTGACTCACAGTGTCACAGTGCAATGTCTCCCTCTCTGACTCACAGTGTCACAGTGCAATGTCCCCTCTCTGACTCAGTGTCACAGTGCAATGTCCCCCTCTCTGACTCACAGTGTCACAGTGCAATGTCTCCCTCTCTGACTCACAGTGTCACAGTGCAATGTCTCCCTCTCTGACTCACAGTGTCACAGTGCAATGTCCCCCTCTCTGACTCACAGTGTCACAGTGCAATGTCCCCCTCTCTGACTCACAGTGTCACAGTGCAATGTCTCCCTCTCTGACTCAGTGTCACAGTGCAATGTCCCCCTCTCTGACTCACAGTGTCACAGTGCAATGTCTCCCTCTCTGACTCACAGTGTCACAGTGCAATGTCCCCTCTCTGACTCAGTGTCACAGTGCAATGTCCCCCTCTCTGACTCACAGTGTCACAGTGCAATGTCTCCCTCTCTGACTCACAGTGTCACAGTGCAATGTCTCCCTCTCTGACTCAGTGTCACAGTGCAATGTCTCCCTCTGTGACTCACAGTGTCACAGTGCAATGTCCCCCTCTCTGACTCAGTGTCACAGTGCAATGTCTCCCTCTCTGACTCACAGTGTCACAGTGCAATGTCCCTCTCTCTGACTCACAGTGTCACAGTGCAATGTCTCCGTCTCTGACTCACAGTGTCACAGTGCAATGTCTCCCTCTCTGACTCAGTGTCACAGTGCAATGTCCCTCTCTCTGACTCACAGTGTCACAGTGCAATGTCCCTCTCTCTGACTCACAGTGTCACAGTGCAATGTCTCCCTCTCTGACTCACAGTGTCACAGTGCAATGTCTCCCTCTCTGACTCAGTGTCACAGTGCAATGTCCCTCTCTCTGACTCACAGTGTCACAGTGCAATGTCTCCCTCTCTGACACACAGTGTCACAGTGCAATGTCCCCCTCTCTGACTCACAGTGTCACAGTGCAATGTCTCCCTCTCTGACTCACAGTGTCACAGTGCAATGTCCCCTCTCTGACTCACAGTGTCACAGTGCAATGTCTCCCTCTCTGACTCACAGTGTCACAGTGCAATGTCTCCCTCTCTGACTCACAGTGTCACAGTGCAATGTCTCCCTCTCTGACTCAGTGTCACAGTGCAATGTCCCCCTCTCTGACTCAGTGTCACAGTGCAATGTCTCCCTCTCTGAGTGTCACAGTGCAATGTCTCCCTCTCTGACTGAGTGTCACAGTGCAATGTCACCCTCTCTGACCGACAGTGTCACAGTGCAATGTCTCCCTCTCTGACTCACAGTGTCACAGTGCAATATCTCCCTCTCTGACTGACAGTGTCACAGTGCAATGTCCCTCTCTCTGACTCCCAGTGTCACAGTGCAATGTCTCCCTCTCTGACTCACAGTGTCACAGTGCAATGTCTCCCTCTCTGACTCACAGTGTCACAGTGCAATGTCTCCCTCTCTGACTCACAGTGTCACAGTGCAATGTCCCCCTCTCTGGTTGACAGTGTCACAGTGCAATGTCCCCCTCTCTGACTCACAGTGTCACAGTGCAATGTCTCCCTCTCTGACTCACATTGTCACAGTGCAATGTCTCCCTCTCTGACTCACAGTGTCACAGTGCAATGTCCCCCTCTCTGACTCACAGTGTCACAGTGCAATGTCCCCCTCTCTGACTCACAGTGTCACAGTGCAATGTCTCTCTCTCTGACTCAGTGTCACAGTGCAATGTCTCCCTCTCTGACTCACAGAGTCACAGTGCAATGTCCCCCTCTCTGACTCACAGTGTCACAGTGCAATGTCCCCCTCTCTGACTCACAGTGTCACAGTGCAATGTCTCCCTCTCTGACTCACAGTGTCACAGTGCACTGTCCCTCTCTCTGACTCAGTGTCACAGTGCAATGTCCCCCTCTCTCACTGACAGTGTCACAGTGCAATGTCTCCCTCTCTGACTGACAGTGTCACAGTGCAATGTCCCTCTCTCTGACTCAGTGTCACAGTGCAATGTCTCCCTCTCTGACTGACAGCGTCACAGTGCAATGTCTCCCTCTCTGACTGACAGTGTCACAGTGCAATGTTCCTCTCTGTGACTCAGTGTCACAGTGCAATGTCTCCCTCTCTGACTCACAGTGTCACAGTGCAATGTCTCCCTCTCTGACTGACAGTGTCACAGTGCAATGTCTCCCTCTCTGGTAAAAATTCAGTTGGTTGCGCCTCCCGTTAGCGCCTTAAGAGGGCGCTAATGGGGCGCAAAGCCGCTAACGCCCAGGCGCAGCGATGTTTGCGCCGCTCGAGAACTTAACTTGAGATTGTGCGGCGGCGCTAAAACTTACCGCTGCGACCACCTGCGCGCGCAGATTGTGATGTCATTCCATGGTGCAACGCCCTTGTGGCGCCCCGGAGCGGAAATTGAGTGGCGCCCCCTGCCTTACCGCCTGGCGCATCCAACGACCAGAAGACTGGAACGCTATCAATCGCTGTGGGGCTGGGGGTGGCGCTATTTAAAGGGGGCCTCTTCCTGTCTTTTATTGTTGGTGGCATTTTTGAACTGCGCATTCTGAGAGAGAGAGGGAGAGACTTCTGGAGAGATTCAACGTTGTGTGAAGGAGTTTTGGGTACTGAGCAGCACTTTGCAGGTTCATTTTGATCTGCCATTCCTTGTATCGATTTAGCAGAGACTGTGGGAGCTGCACTCTGAGCTCTTTGCCTGGTACTCTCCATTGTTCTTTCCAGCACATTTGATGTGCAGGTCTCTCCAGGCCGAGATTCAAGGCTGCAATGAACAGGATGTGGATGGAAAGCAAGATTAACCATCCCCTTTAAGAACTGGCCCGTGCCATTGTGTGTGTGTTCCATTGCTGACTGACATTACATGAGCTTCGCCAGCGCTCTGAGTTAGCGCCTCACTGCTCGGCCTTTGCGCCTTAAGACAGGTGTGCAGCGCCTGCTTTAGCGCTCCACTCACCTCCCGGGGCGGTAAAAGTGAAGTTTCCAGTCAGTGCCGATAATTAGCGCCAGGCGCTAATATTTGCGTCCAGACGATATTTGCGCCCCAAATGGGGCGCGACCTAATTTCTACCCCACAGTGTCACAGTGCAATGTCTCCCTCTCTGACTGACAGTGTCACAGTGCAATGTCTCCCTCTCTGACTCACAGTGTCACAGTGCAATGTCTCCCTCTCTGACTCACAGTGTCACAGTGCAATGTCCCCCTCTCTGACTCACAGTCTCACAGTGCAATGTCTCCCTCTCTGACTCACAGTGTCACAGTGCAATGTCTCCCTCTCTGACTCACAGTGTCACAGTGCAATGTCCCCCTCTCTGACTCACAGTGTCACAGTGCAATGTCACCCTCTCTGACTCACAGTGTCACAGTGCAATGTCCCCCTCTCTGACTCACAGTGTCACCGTGCAATGTCTCTCTCTCTGACTCAGTGTCACAGTGCAATGTCTCCCTCTCTGACCGACAGTGTCACAGTGCAATGTCTCCCTCTCTGACTCACAGTGTCACAGTGCAATGTCCCTCTCTCTGACTCACAGTGTCACAGTGCAATGTCTCCCTCTCTGACTCACAGTGTCACAGTGCAATGTCTCCCTCTCTGACTGAGTGTCACAGTGCAATGTCTCCCTCTCTGACTGAGTGTCACAGTGCAATGTCTCCCTCTCTGACTGACAGTGTCACAACGCAATGTCTCCCTCTCTGACACACAGTGTCACAGTGCAATGTCTCCCTCTCTGACTGAGTGTCACAGTGCAATGTCTCCCTCTCTGACTGAGTGTCACAGTGCAATGTCTCCCTCTCTGACTCAGTGTCACAGTGCAATGTCACCCTCTCTGACCGACAGTGTCACAGTGCAATGTCTCCCTCTCTGACTCACAGTGTCACAGTGCAATGTCTCCCTCTCTGACACACAGTGTCACAACGCAATGTCTCCCTCTCTGACTCACAGTGTCACAGTGCAATGTCCCCCTCTCTGACTCAGTGTCACAGTGCAATGTCCCCCTCTCTGACCGACAGTGTCACAGTGCAATGTCTCCCTCTGACTCACAGTGTCACAGTGCAATATCTCCCTCTCTGACTGACAGTGTCACAGTGCAATGTCCCTCTCTCTGACTGACAGTGTCACAGAGCAATGTCCCTCTCTCTGACTCACAGTGTCACAGTGCAATGTCTCCCTCTCTGACTCACAGTGTCACAGTGCAATGTCCCCCTCTCTGACTCACATTGTCACAGTGCAATGTCTCCCTCTCTGACTCACATTGTCACAGTGCAATGTCTCCCTCTCTGACTCACAGTGTCACAGTGCAATGTCCCCCTCTCTGACTCACAGTGTCACAGTGCAATGTCCCCCTCTCTGACTCACAGTGTCACAGTGCAATGTCTCTCTCTCTGACTCAGTGTCACAGTGCAATGTCTCCCTCTCTGACTCACAGAGTCACAGTGCAATGTCCCCCTCTCTGACTCACAGTGTCACAGTGCAATGTCCCCCTCCCTGACTCAGTGTCACAGTGCAATGTCTCCCTCTCTGACTCACAGTGTCACAGTGCACTGTCCCTCTCTCTGACTCAGTGTCACAGTGCAATGTCCCCCTCTCTGACTGACAGTGTCACAGTGCAATGTCTCCCTCTCTGACTGACAGTGTCACAGTGCAATGTCCCTCTCTCTGACTCAGTGTCACAGTGCAATATCTCCCTCTCTGACTGACAGTGTCACAGTGCAATGTCTCCCTCTCTGACTGACAGTGTCACAGTGCAATGTCCCTCTCTCTGACTCAGTGTCACAGTGCTATGTCTTCCTCTCTGACTCACAGTGTCACAGTGCAATGTCTCCCTCTCTGACTCACTGGGGTAAAAATTCAGTTGGTTGCGCCTCCCGTTAGCGCCTTAAGAGGGCGCTAATGGGGCGCAAAGCCGCTAACGCCCAGGCGCAGCGATGTTTGCGCCGCTCGAGAACTTAACTTGAGAATGTGCGGCGGCGCTAAAACTTACCGCTGCGACCACCTGCGCGCGCAGATTGTGACGTCATTCCATGGTGCAACGCCCTTGTGGCGCCCCGGAGCGGAAATTGAGTGGCGCCCCCTGCCTTACCGCCTGGCGCATCCAACGACCAGAAGACTGGAACGCTATCAATCGCTGTGGGGCTGGGGGTGGCGCTATTTAAAGGGTCCTCTTCCTGTCTTTTATTGTTGGTGGCATTTTTGCACTGCGCATTCTGAGAGAGAGAGGGAGAGACTTCTGGAGAGATTCAACGTTGTGTGAAGGAGTTTTGGGTACTGAGCAGCACTTTGCAGGTTCATTTTGATCTGCCATTCCTTGTATCGATTTAGCAGAGACTGTGGGAGCTGCACTCTGAGCTCTTTGCCTGGTACTCTCCATTGTTCTTTCCAGCACATTTGATGTGCAGGTCTCTCCAGGCCGAGATTCAAGGCTGCAATGAACAGGATGTGGATGGAAAGCAAGATTAACCATCCCCTTTAAGAACTGGCCCGTGCCATTGTGTGTGTGTTCCATTGCTGACTGACATTACATGAGCTTCGCCAGCGCTCTGAGTTAGCGCCTCACTGCTCGGCCTTTGCGCCTTAAGACAGGTGTGCAGCGCCTGCTTTAGCGCTCCACTCACCTCCCGGGGCGGTAAAAGTGAAGTTTCCAGTCAGTGCCGATAATTAGCGCCAGGCGCTAATATTTGCGTCCAGACGATATTTGCGCCCCAAATGGGGCGCGACCTAATTTCTACCCCACAGTGTCACAGTGCAATGTCTCCCTCTCTGACTGACAGTGTCACAGTGCAATGTCTCCCTCTCTGACTCACAGTGTCACAGTGCAATGTCTCCCTCTCTGACTCACAGTGTCACAGTGCAATGTCCCCCTCTCTGACTCACAGTGTCACCGTGCAATGTCTCTCTCTCTGACTCAGTGTCACAGTGCAATGTCTCCCTCTCTGACCGACAGTGTCACAGTGCAATGTCTCCCTCTCTGACTCACAGTGTCACAGTGCAATGTCCCCCTCTCTGACTCACAGTGTCACAGTGCAATGTCCCTCTCTCTGACTCACAGTGTCACAGTGCAATGTCTCCCTCTCTGACTGACAGTGTCACAACGCAATGTCTCCCTCTCTGACACACAGTGTCACAGTGCAATGTCCCTCTCTCTGACTCACAGTGTCACAGTGCAATGTCTCCCTCTCTGACTGACAGTGTCACAACGCAATGTCTCCCTCTCTGACTCACAGTGTCACCGTGCAATGTCTCTCTCTCTGACTCAGTGTCACAGTGCAATGTCTCCCTCTCTGACCGACAGTGTCACAGTGCAATGTCTCCCTCTCTGACTCACAGTGTCACAGTGCAATGTCCCCCTCTCTGACTCACAGTGTCACAGTGCAATGTCCCTCTCTCTGACTCACAGTGTCACAGTGCAATGTCTCCCTCTCTGACTGACAGTGTCACAACGCAATGTCTCCCTCTCTGACACACAGTGTCACAGTGCAATGTCCCCCTCTCTGACTGAGTGTCACAGTGCAATGTCTCCCTCTCTGACTGAGTGTCACAGTGCAATGTCTCCCTCTCTGACTGACAGTGTCACAACGCAATGTCTCCCTCTCTGACACACAGTGTCACAGTGCAATGTCTCCCTCTCTGACTCACAGTGTCACAGTGCAATGTCCCTCTCTCTGACTCACAGTGTCACAGTGCAATGTCTCCCTCTCTGACTGACAGTGTCACAACGCAATGTCTCCCTCTCTGACACAGTGTCACAGTGCAATGTCACCCTCTCTGACTCAGTGTCACAGTGCAATGTCTCCCTCTCTGACTCACAGTGTCACAGTGCAATGTCTCCCTCTCTAACTCACAGTGTCACAGTGCAATGTCTCCCTCTCTGACTCACAGTGTCACAGTGCAATGTCTCCCTCTCTGACTCACAGTGTCACAGTGCAATGTCTCCCTCTCTGACTCACAGTGTCACAGTGCAATGTCTCCCTTTCTGACACACAGTGTCACAGTGCAATGTCTCCCTCTCTGACTCACAGTGTCACAGTGCAATGTCCCTCTCTCTGACTCACAGTGTCACAGTGCAATGTCTCCCTCTCTGACTCACAGTGTCACAGTGCAATGTCCCCCTCTCTGATTGACAGTGTCACAGTGCAATGTCCCTCTCTCTGACTCACAGTGTCACAGTGCAATGTCCCCCTCTCTGACTCACATTGTCACAGTGCAATGTCCCCCTCTCTGACTCACAGTGTCACAGTGCAATGTCCCCCTCTCTGACTCACATTGTCACAGTGCAATGTCCCCCTCTCTGACTGACAGTGGCACAGTGCAATGTCCCCCTCTCTGACTCACAGTGTCACAGTGCAATGTCCCCTCTCTGACTCACAGTGTCACAGTGCAATGTCCCCCTCTCTGACTCACAGTGTCACAGTGCAATGTCCCCCTCTCTGATTGACAGTGTCACAGTGCAATTTCCCTCTCTCTGACACACAGTGTCACAGTGCAATGTCTCCGTCTCTGACTGAGTGTCACAGTGCAATGTCCCCCTCTCTGACTCACAGTGTCACAGTGCAATGTCCCCCTCTCTGACTCACAGTGTCACAGTGCAATGTCTCCCTCTCTGACTCAGTGTCACAGTGCAATGTCCCCCTCTCTGACTCACAGTGTCACAGTGCAATGTCCCCCTCTCTGACTCACATTGTCACAGTGCAATGTCTCCCTCTCTGACTCACATTGTCACAGTGCAATGTCTCCCTCTCTGACTCACAGTGTCACAGTGCAATGTCCCCCTCTCTGACTCACAGTGTCACAGTGCAATGTCCCCCTCTCTGACTCACAGTGTCACAGTGCAATGTCTCTCTCTCTGACTCAGTGTCACAGTGCAATGTCTCCCTCTCTGACTCACAGAGTCACAGTGCAATGTCCCCCGCTCTGACTCACAGTGTCACAGTGCAATGTCCCCCTCCCTGACTCACAGTGTCACAGTGCAATGTCTCTCTCTCTGACTCACAGTGTCACAGTGCACTGTCCCTCTCTCTGACTCAGTGTCACAGTGCAATGTCTCCCTCTCTGACTCACAGTGTCACAGTGCAATGTCTCCCTCTCTGACTCACAGTGTCACAGTGCAATGTCCCCCTCTCTGATTGACAGTGTCACAGTGCAATGTCCCTCTCTCTGACTCACAGTGTCACAGTGCAATGTCCCCCTCTCTGACTCACATTGTCACAGTGCAATGTCCCCCTCTCTGACTGACAGTGTCACAGTGCAATGTCCCCCTCTCTGATTGACAGTGTCACAGTGCAATGTCCCTCTCTCTGACACACAGTGTCACAGTGCAATGTCTCCCTCTCTGACTCAGTGTCACAGTGCAATGTCCCCCTCTCTGACTCACAGTGTCACAGTGCAATGTCCACCTCTCTGACTCACATTGTCACAGTGCAATGTCTCCCTCTCTGACTCACAGTGTCACAGTGCAATGTCTCCCTCTCTGACTCAGTGTCACAGTGCAATGTCCCCCTCTCTGACTCACAGTGTCACAGTGCAATGTCCCCCTCTCTGACTCACATTGTCACAGTGCAATGTCTCCCTCTCTGACTCACATTGTCACAGTGCAATGTCTCCCTCTCTGACTCACAGTGTCACAGTGCAATGTCCCCCTCTCTGACTCACAGTGTCACAGTGCAATGTCCCCCTCTCTGACTCACAGTGTCACAGTGCAATGTCTCTCTCTCTGACTCAGTGTCACAGTGCAATGTCTCCCTCTCTGACTCACAGAGTCACAGTGCAATGTCCCCCTCTCTGACTCACAGTGTCACAGTGCAATGTCCCCCTCCCTGACTCAGTGTCACAGTGCAATGTCTCCCTCTCTGACTCACAGTGTCACAGTGCACTGTCCCTCTCTCTGACTCAGTGTCACAGTGCAATGTCCCCCTCTCTGACTGACAGTGTCACAGTGCAATGTCTCCCTCTCTGACTGACAGTGTCACAGTGCAATGTCCCTCTCTCTGACTCAGTGTCACAGTGCAATATCTCCCTCTCTGACTGACAGTGTCACAGTGCAATGTCTCCCTCTCTGACTGACAGTGTCACAGTGCAATGTCCCTCTCTCTGACTCAGTGTCACAGTGCAATGTCTTCCTCTCTGACTCACAGTGTCACAGTGCAATGTCTCCCTCTCTGACTCACAGGGGTAAAAATTCAGTTGGTTGCGCCTCCCGTTAGCGCCTTAAGAGGGCGCTAATGGGGCGCAAAGCCGCTAACGCCCAGGCGCAGCGATGTTTGCACCGCTCGAGAACTTAACTTGAGATTGTGCGGCGGCGCTAAAACTTACCGCTGCGACCACCTGCGCGCGCAGATTGTGACGTCATTCCATGGTGCAACGCCCTTGTGGCGCCCCGGAGCGGAAATTGAATGGCGCCCCCTGCCTTACCGCCTGGCGCATCCAACGACCAGAAGACTGGAACGCTATCAATCGCTGTGGGGCTGGGGGTGGCGCTATTTAAAGGGGGCCTCTTCCTGTCTTTTTTGTTGGTGGCATTTTTGAACTGCGCATTCTGAGAGAGAGAGGGAGAGACTTCTGGAGAGATTCAACGTTGTGTGAAGGAGTTTTGGGTACTGAGCAGCACTTTGCAGGTTCATTTTGATCTGCCATTCCTTGTATCGATTTAGCAGAGACTGTGGGAGCTGCACTCTGAGCTCTTTGCCTGGTACTCTCCATTGTTCTTTCCAGCACATTTGATGTGCAGGTCTCTCCAGGCCGAGATTCAAGGCTGCAATGAACAGGATGTGGATGGAAAGCAAGATTAACCATCCCCTTTAAGAACTGGCCCGTGCCATTGTGTGTGTGTTCCATTGCTGACTGACATTACATGAGCTTCGCCAGCGCTCTGAGTTAGCGCCTCACTGCTCGGCCTTTGCGCCTTAAGACAGGTGTGCAGCGCCTGCTTTAGCGCTCCACTCACCTCCCGGGGCGGTAAAAGTGAAGTTTCCAGTCAGTGCCGATAATTAGCGCCAGGCGCTAATATTTGCGTCCAGACGATATTTGCGCCCCAAATGGGGCGCGACCTAATTTCTACCCCACAGTGTCACAGTGCAATGTCTCCCTCTCTGACGGACAGTGTCACAGTGCAATGTCTCCCTCTCTGACTCACAGTGTCACAGTGCAATGTCTCCCTCTCTGACTCACAGTGTCACAGTGCAATGTCCCCCTCTCTGACTCACAGTGTCACAGTGCAATGTCTCTCTCTCTGACTCAGTGTCACAGTGCAATGTCCCCCTCTCTGACCGACAGTGTCACAGTGCAATGTCCCCCTCTCTGACTCACAGTGTCACAGTGCAATGTCTCCCTCTCTGACTCACAGTGTGACAGTGCAATGTCCCTCTCTCTGACTCAGAGTGTCACAGTGCAATGTCTCCCTTTCTGACTCAGTGTCACAGTGCAATGTCCCCCTCTCTGACTCACAGTGTCACAGTGCAATGTCTCCCTCTCTGACTCACAGTGTCACAGTGCAATGTCTCCCTCTCTGACTCAGTGTCACAGTGCAATGTCTCCCTCTCTGACTCACAGTGTCACAGTGCAATGTCTCCCTCTCTGACTCACAGTGTCACAGTGCAATGTCTCCCTCTCTGACTCACAGTGTCACAGTGCAATGTCTCCCTTTCTGACTCAGTGTCACAGTGCAATGTCTCTCTCTCTGACTCACAGTGTCACAGTGCAATGTCTCCCTCTCTGACTCACAGTGTCACAGTGCAATGTCTCCCTCTCTGACTCAGTGTCACAGTGCAATGTCCCCCTCTCTGACTCACAGTGTCACAGTGCAATGTCTCCCTCTCTGACTCACAGTGTCACAGTGCAATGTCTCCCTCTCTGACTCAGTGTCACAGTGCAATGTCCCCCTCGCTGACTCACAGTGTCACAGTGCAATGTCTCCCTTTCTGACCGACAGTGTCACAGTGCAATGTCTCCCTCTCTGACCGACAGTGTCACAGTGCAATGTCTCCCTCTCTGACTCACAGTGTCACAGTGCAATATCTCCCTCTCTGACTCACAGTGTCACAGTGCAATGTCTCCCTCTCTGACTCAAAGTCTCACAGTGCAATGTCTCCCTCTCTGACTCACAGTGTCACAGTGCAATGTCTCCCTCTCTGACTGACAGTGTCACAGTGCAATGTCTCCCTCTCTGACTCACAGTGTCACAGTGCAATGTCTCCCTCTCTGACTCACAGTGTCACAGTGCAATGTCTCCCTCTCTGACTCAGTGTCACAGTGCAATGTCTCCCTCTCTGACTCACAGTGTCACAGTGCAATGTCTCCCTCTCTGACTCACAGTGTGACAGTGCAATGTCCCTCTCTCTGACTCAGAGTGTCACAGTGCAATGTCTCCCTTTCTGACTCAGTGTCACAGTGCAATGTCCCCCTCTCTGACTCACAGTGTCACAGTGCAATGTCTCCCTCTCTGACTCACAGTGTCACAGTGCAATGTCTCCCTCTCTGACTCAGTGTCACAGTGCAATGTCTCCCTCTCTGACTCACAGTGTCACAGTGCAATGTCTCCCTCTCTGACTCACAGTGTCACAGTGCAATGTCTCCCTCTCTGACTCACAGTGTCACAGTGCAATGTCTCCCTTTCTGACTCAGTGTCACAGTGCAATGTCTCTCTCTCTGACTCACAGTGTCACAGTGCAATGTCTCCCTCTCTGACTCACAGTGTCACAGTGCAATGTCTCCCTCTCTGACTCAGTGTCACAGTGCAATGTCCCCCTCTCTGACTCACAGTGTCACAGTGCAATGTCTCCCTCTCTGACTCACAGTGTCACAGTGCAATGTCTCCCTCTCTGACTCAGTGTCACAGTGCAATGTCCCCCTCGCTGACTCACAGTGTCACAGTGCAATGTCTCCCTTTCTGACCGACAGTGTCACAGTGCAATGTCTCCCTCTCTGACCGACAGTGTCACAGTGCAATGTCTCCCTCTCTGACTCACAGTGTCACAGTGCAATATCTCCCTCTCTGACTCACAGTGTCACAGTGCAATGTCTCCCTCTCTGACTCAAAGTCTCACAGTGCAATGTCTCCCTCTCTGACTCACAGTGTCACAGTGCAATGTCTCCCTCTCTGACTGACAGTGTCACAGTGCAATGTCTCCCTCTCTGACTCACAGTGTCACAGTGCAATGTCTCCCTCTCTGACTCACAGTGTCACAGTGCAATGTCTCCCTCTCTGACTCAGTGTCACAGTGCAATGTCTCCCTCTCTGACTCACAGTGTCACAGTGCAATGTCTCCCTCTCTGACTCACAGTGTCACAGTGCAATGTCTCCCTCTCTGACTCACAGTGTCACAGTGCAATGTCTCCCTTTCTGACTCAGTGTCACAGTGCAATGTCTCTCTCTCTGACTCACAGTGTCACAGTGCAATGTCTCCCTCTCTGACTCACAGTGTCACAGTGCAATGTCTCCCTCTCTGACTCAGTGTCACAGTGCAATGTCCCCCTCTCTGACTCACAGTGTCACAGTGCAATGTCTCCCTCTCTGACTCACAGTGTCACAGTGCAATGTCTCCCTCTCTGACTCAGTGTCACAGTGCAATGTCCCCCTCGCTGACTCACAGTGTCACAGTGCAATGTCTCCCTTTCTGACCGACAGTGTCACAGTGCAATGTCTCCCTCTCTGACCGACAGTGTCACAGTGCAATGTCTCCCTCTCTGACTCACAGTGTCACAGTGCAATATCTCCCTCTCTGACTCACAGTGTCACAGTGCAATGTCTCCCTCTCTGACTCAAAGTCTCACAGTGCAATGTCTCCCTCTCTGACTCACAGTGTCACAGTGCAATGTCTCCCTCTCTGACTGACAGTGTCACAGTGCAATGTCTCCCTCTCTGACTCACAGGGGTAAAAATTCAGTTGATTGCGCCTCCCGTTAGCGCCTTAAGAGGGTGCTAATGGGGCGCAAAGCCGCTAACGCCCAGGCGCAGCGATGTTTGCGCCGCTCGAGAACTTAACTTGAGATTGTGCGGCGGCGCTAAAACTTACCGCTGCGACCACCTGCGCGCGCAGATTGTGACGTCATTCCATGGTGCAACGCCCTTGTGGCGCCCCGGAGCAGAAATTGAGTGGCGCCCCCTGCCTTACCGCCTGGCGCATCCAACGACCAGAAGACTGGAATGCTATCAATCGCTGTGGGGCTGGGGGTGGCGCTATTTAAAGGGGGCCTCTTCCTGTCTTTTATTGTTGGTGGCATTTTTGAACTGCGCATTCTGAGAGAGAGAGGGAGAGACTTCTGGAGAGATTCAACGTTGTGTGAAGGAGTTTTGGGTACTGAGCAGCACTTTGCAGGTTCATTTTGATCTGCCATTCCTTGTATCGATTTAGCAGAGACTGTGGGAGCTGCACTCTGAGCTCTTTGCCTGGTACTCTCCATTGTTCTTTCCAGCACATTTGATGTGCAGGTCTCTCCAGGCCGAGATTCAAGGCTGCAATGAACAGGATGTGGATGGAAAGCAAGATTAACCATCCCCTTTAAGAACTGGCCCGTGCCATTGTGTGTGTGTTCCATTGCTGACTGACATTACATGAGCTTCGCCAGCGCTCTGAGTTAGCGCCTCACTGCTCGGCCTTTGCGCCTTAAGACAGGTGTGCAGCGCCTGCTTTAGCGCTCCACTCACCTCCCGGGGCGGTAAAAGTGAAGTTTCCAGTCAGTGCCGATAATTAGCGCCAGGCGCTAATATTTGCGTCCAGACGATATTTGCGCCCCAAATGGGGCGCGACCTAATTTCTACCCCACAGTGTCACAGTGCAATGTCTCCCTCTCTGACTGACAGTGTCACAGTGCAATGTCTCCCTCTCTGACTGACAGTGTCACAGTGCAATGTCTCTCTCTCTGACTCAGTGTCACAGTGCAATGTCTCCCTCTCTGACCGACAGTGTCACAGTGCAATGTCTCCCTCTCTGACTCACAGTGTCACAGTGCAATGTCCCCCTCTCTGACTCACATTGTCACAGTGCAATGTCCCTCTCTCTGACTCACAGTGTCAAAGTGCAATGTCCCTCTCTCTGACTCACAGTGTCACAGTGCAATGTCTCCCTCTCTGACTGACAGTGTCACAATGCAATGTCTCCCTCTCTGACACACAGTGTCACAGTGCAATGTCTCCCTCTCTGACTGAGTGTCACAGTGCAATGTCTCCCTCTCTGACTGAGTGTCACAGTGCAATGTCACCCTCTCTGACCGACAGTGTCACAGTGCAATGTCTCCCTCTCTGACTCACAGTGTCACAGTGCAATATCTCCCTCTCTGACTGACAGTGTCACAGTGCAATGTCCCTCTCTCTGACTGACAGTGTCACAGAGCAATGTCCCTCTCTCTGACTCACAGTGTCACAGTGCAATGTCCCCCTCTCTGATTGACAGTGTCACAGTGCAATGTCCCTCTCTCTGACTCACAGTGTCACAGTGCAATGTCTCCCTCTCTGACTCACATTGTCACAGTGCAATGTCCCCCCCTCTGACTGACAGTGTCACAGTGCAATGTCCCCCTCTCTGATTGACAGTGTCACAGTGCAATGTCCCTCTCTCTGACACACAGTGTCACAGTGCAATGTCTCCCTCTCTGACTCAGTGTCACAGTGCAATGTCCCCCTCTCTGACTCACAGTGTCACAGTGCAATGTCCCCCTCTCTGACTCACAGTGTCACAGTGCAATGTCTCCCTCTCTGACTCAGTGTCACAGTGCAATGTCCCCCTCTCTGACTCACAGTGTCACAGTGCAATGTCCCCCTCTCTGACTCACATTGTCACAGTGCAATGTCTCCCTCTCTGACTCACATTGTCACAGTGCAATGTCTCCCTCTCTGACTCACAGTGTCACAGTGCAATGTCCCCCTCTCTGACTCACAGTGTCACAGTGCAATGTCCCCCTCTCTGACTCACAGTGTCACAGTGCAATGTCTCTCTCTCTGACTCAGTGTCACAGTGCAATGTCTCCCTCTCTGACTCACAGAGTCACAGTGCAATGTCCCCCTCTCTGACTCACAGTGTCACAGTGCAATGTCCCCCTCCCTGACTCACAGTGTCACAGTGCAATGTCTCCCTCTCTGACTCACAGTGTCACAGTGCACTGTCCCTCTCTCTGACTCAGTGTCACAGTGCAATGTCCCCCTCTCTGACTGACAGTGTCACAGTGCAATGTCTCCCTCTCTGACTGACAGTGTCACAGTGCAATATCCCTCTCTCTGACTCAGTGTCACAGTGCAATATCTCCCTCTCTGACTGACAGTGTCACAGTGCAATGTCTCCCTCTCTGACTGACAGTGTCACAGTGCAATGTCCCTCTCTCTGACTCAGTATCACAGTGCAATGTCTTCCTCTCTGACTCACAGTGTCACAGTGCAATGTCTCCCTCTCTGACTCACAGGGGTAAAAATTCAGTTGGTTGCGCCTCCCGTTAGCGCCTTAAGAGGGCGCTAATGGGGCGCAAAGCCGCTAACGCCCAGGCGCAGCGATGTTTGCGCCGCTCGAGAACTTAACTTGAGATTGTGCGGCGGCGCTAAAACTTACCGCTGCGACCACCTGCGCGCGCAGATTGTGACGTCATTCCATGGTGCAACGCCCTTGTGGCGCCCCGGAGCGGAAATTGAGTGGCGCCCCCTGCCTTACCGCCTGGCGCATCCAACGACCAGAAGACTGGAACGCTATCAATCGCTGTGGGGCTGGGGGTGGCGCTATTTAAAGGGGGCCTCTTCCTGTCTTTTATTGTTGGTGGCATTTTTGAACTGCGCATTCTGAGAGAGAGAGGGAGAGACTTCTGGAGAGATTCAACGTTGTGTGAAGGAGTTTTGGGTACTGAGCAGCACTTTGCAGGTTCATTTTGATCTGCCATTCCTTGTATCGATTTAGCAGAGACTGTGGGAGCTGCACTCTGAGCTCTTTGCCTGGTACTCTCCATTGTTCTTTCCAGCACATTTGATGTGCAGGTCTCTCCAGGCCGAGATTCAAGGCTGCAATGAACAGGATGTGGATGGAAAGCAAGATTAACCATCCCCTTTAAGAACTGGCCCGTGCCATTGTGTGTGTGTTCCATTGCTGACTGACATTACATGAGCTTCGCCAGCGCTCTGAGTTAGCGCCTCACTGCTCGGCCTTTGCGCCTTAAGACAGGTGTGCAGCGCCTGCTTTAGCGCTCCACTCACCTCCCGGGGCGGTAAAAGTGAAGTTTCCAGTCAGTGCCGATAATTAGCGCCAGGCGCTAATATTTGCGTCCAGACGATATTTGCGCCCCAAATGGGGCGCGACCTAATTTCTACCCCACAGTGTCACAGTGCAATGTCTCCCTCTCTGACGGACAGTGTCACAGTGCAATGTCTCCCTCTCTGACTCACAGTGTCACAGTGCAATGTCTCCCTCTCTGACTCACAGTGTCACAGTGCAATGTCCCCCTCTCTGACTCACAGTGTCACAGTGCAATGTCTCTCTCTCTGACTCAGTGTCACAGTGCAATGTCCCCCTCTCTGACCGACAGTGTCACAGTGCAATGTCCCCCTCTCTGACTCACAGTGTCACAGTGCAATGTCTCCCTCTCTGACTCACAGTGTGACAGTGCAATGTCCCTCTCTCTGACTCACAGTGTCACAGTGCAATGTCTCCCTTTCTGACTCAGTGTCACAGTGCAATGTCCCCCTCTCTGACTCACAGTGTCACAGTGCAATGTCTCCCTCTCTGACTCACAGTGTCACAGTGCAATGTCTCCCTCTCTGACTCAGTGTCACAGTGCAATGTCTCCCTCTCTGACTCACAGTGTCACAGTGCAATGTCTCCCTCTCTGACTCACAGTGTCACAGTGCAATGTCTCCCTCTCTGACTCACAGTGTCACAGTGCAATGTCTCCCTTTCTGACTCAGTGTCACAGTGCAATGTCTCTCTCTCTGACTCACAGTGTCACAGTGCAATGTCTCCCTCTCTGACTCACAGTGTCACAGTGCAATGTCTCCCTCTCTGACTCAGTGTCACAGTGCAATGTCCCCCTCTCTGACTCACAGTGTCACAGTGCAATGTCTCCCTCTCTGACTCACAGTGTCACAGTGCAATGTCTCCCTCTCTGACTCAGTGTCACAGTGCAATGTCCCCCTCTCTGACTCACAGTGTCACAGTGCAATGTCTCCCTCTCTGACTCAAAGTCTCACAGTGCAATGTCTCCCTCTCTGACTCACAGTGTCACAGTGCAATGTCCCTCTCTCTGACTCAGTATCACAGTGCAATGTCTTCCTCTCTGACTCACAGTGTCACAGTGCAATGTCTCCCTCTCTGACTCACAGGGGTAAAAATTCAGTTGGTTGCGCCTCCCGTTAGCGCCTTAAGAGGGCGCTAATGGGGCGCAAAGCCGCTAACGCCCAGGCGCAGCGATGTTTGCGCCGCTCGAGAACTTAACTTGAGATTGTGCGGCGGCGCTAAAACTTACCGCTGCGACCACCTGCGCGCGCAGATTGTGACGTCATTCCATGGTGCAACGCCCTTGTGGCGCCCCGGAGCGGAAATTGAGTGGCGCCCCCTGCCTTACCGCCTGGCGCATCCAACGACCAGAAGACTGGAACGCTATCAATCGCTGTGGGGCTGGGGGTGGCGCTATTTAAAGGGGGCCTCTTCCTGTCTTTTTTGTTGGTGGCATTTTTGAACTGCGCATTCTGAGAGAGAGAGGGAGAGACTTCTGGAGAGATTCAACGTTGTGTGAAGGAGTTTTGGGTACTGAGCAGCACTTTGCAGGTTCATTTTGATCTGCCATTCCTTGTATCGATTTAGCAGAGACTGTGGGAGCTGCACTCTGAGCTCTTTGCCTGGTACTCTCCATTGTTCTTTCCAGCACATTTGATGTGCAGGTCTCTCCAGGCCGAGATTCAAGGCTGCAATGAACAGGATGTGGATGGAAAGCAAGATTAACCATCCCCTTTAAGAACTGGCCCGTGCCATTGTGTGTGTGTTCCATTGCTGACTGACATTACATGAGCTTCGCCAGCGCTCTGAGTTAGCGCCTCACTGCTCGGCCTTTGCGCCTTAAGACAGGTGTGCAGCGCCTGCTTTAGCGCTCCACTCACCTCCCGGGGCGGTAAAAGTGAAGTTTCCAGTCAGTGCCGATAATTAGCGCCAGGCGCTAATATTTGCGTCCAGACGATATTTGCGCCCCAAATGGGGCGCGACCTAATTTCTACCCCACAGTGTCACAGTGCAATGTCTCCCTCTCTGACGGACAGTGTCACAGTGCAATGTCTCCCTCTCTGACTCACAGTGTCACAGTGCAATGTCTCCCTCTCTGACTCACAGTGTCACAGTGCAATGTCCCCCTCTCTGACTCACAGTGTCACAGTGCAATGTCTCTCTCTCTGACTCAGTGTCACAGTGCAATGTCCCCCTCTCTGACCGACAGTGTCACAGTGCAATGTCCCCCTCTCTGACTCACAGTGTCACAGTGCAATGTCTCCCTCTCTGACTCACAGTGTGACAGTGCAATGTCCCTCTCTCTGACTCAGAGTGTCACAGTGCAATGTCTCCCTTTCTGACTCAGTGTCACAGTGCAATGTCCCCCTCTCTGACTCACAGTGTCACAGTGCAATGTCTCCCTCTCTGACTCACAGTGTCACAGTGCAATGTCTCCCTCTCTGACTCAGTGTCACAGTGCAATGTCTCCCTCTCTGACTCACAGTGTCACAGTGCAATGTCTCCCTCTCTGACTCACAGTGTCACAGTGCAATGTCTCCCTCTCTGACTCACAGTGTCACAGTGCAATGTCTCCCTTTCTGACTCAGTGTCACAGTGCAATGTCTCTCTCTCTGACTCACAGTGTCACAGTGCAATGTCTCCCTCTCTGACTCACAGTGTCACAGTGCAATGTCTCCCTCTCTGACTCAGTGTCACAGTGCAATGTCCCCCTCTCTGACTCACAGTGTCACAGTGCAATGTCTCCCTCTCTGACTCACAGTGTCACAGTGCAATGTCTCCCTCTCTGACTCAGTGTCACAGTGCAATGTCCCCCTCGCTGACTCACAGTGTCACAGTGCAATGTCTCCCTTTCTGACCGACAGTGTCACAGTGCAATGTCTCCCTCTCTGACCGACAGTGTCACAGTGCAATGTCTCCCTCTCTGACTCACAGTGTCACAGTGCAATATCTCCCTCTCTGACTCACAGTGTCACAGTGCAATGTCTCCCTCTCTGACTCAAAGTCTCACAGTGCAATGTCTCCCTCTCTGACTCACAGTGTCACAGTGCAATGTCTCCCTCTCTGACTGACAGTGTCACAGTGCAATGTCTCCCTCTCTGACTCACAGGGGTAAAAATTCAGTTGATTGCGCCTCCCGTTAGCGCCTTAAGAGGGTGCTAATGGGGCGCAAAGCCGCTAACGCCCAGGCGCAGCGATGTTTGCGCCGCTCGAGAACTTAACTTGAGATTGTGCGGCGGCGCTAAAACTTACCGCTGCGACCACCTGCGCGCGCAGATTGTGACGTCATTCCATGGTGCAACGCCCTTGTGGCGCCCCGGAGCAGAAATTGAGTGGCGCCCCCTGCCTTACCGCCTGGCGCATCCAACGACCAGAAGACTGGAATGCTATCAATCGCTGTGGGGCTGGGGGTGGCGCTATTTAAAGGGGGCCTCTTCCTGTCTTTTATTGTTGGTGGCATTTTTGAACTGCGCATTCTGAGAGAGAGAGGGAGAGACTTCTGGAGAGATTCAACGTTGTGTGAAGGAGTTTTGGGTACTGAGCAGCACTTTGCAGGTTCATTTTGATCTGCCATTCCTTGTATCGATTTAGCAGAGACTGTGGGAGCTGCACTCTGAGCTCTTTGCCTGGTACTCTCCATTGTTCTTTCCAGCACATTTGATGTGCAGGTCTCTCCAGGCCGAGATTCAAGGCTGCAATGAACAGGATGTGGATGGAAAGCAAGATTAACCATCCCCTTTAAGAACTGGCCCGTGCCATTGTGTGTGTGTTCCATTGCTGACTGACATTACATGAGCTTCGCCAGCGCTCTGAGTTAGCGCCTCACTGCTCGGCCTTTGCGCCTTAAGACAGGTGTGCAGCGCCTGCTTTAGCGCTCCACTCACCTCCCGGGGCGGTAAAAGTGAAGTTTCCAGTCAGTGCCGATAATTAGCGCCAGGCGCTAATATTTGCGTCCAGACGATATTTGCGCCCCAAATGGGGCGCGACCTAATTTCTACCCCACAGTGTCACAGTGCAATGTCTCCCTCTCTGACTGACAGTGTCACAGTGCAATGTCTCCCTCTCTGACTGACAGTGTCACAGTGCAATGTCTCTCTCTCTGACTCAGTGTCACAGTGCAATGTCTCCCTCTCTGACCGACAGTGTCACAGTGCAATGTCTCCCTCTCTGACTCACAGTGTCACAGTGCAATGTCCCTCTCTCTGACTCACAGTGTCACAGTGCAATGTCTCCCTCTCTGACTCACAGTGTCACAGTGCAATGTCCCCCTCTCTGACTCACAGTGTCACAGTGCAATGTCTCCCTCTCTGACTCACAGTGTCACAGTGCAATGTCTCCCTCTCTGACTCACAGTGTCACAGTGCAATGTCCCCCTCTCTGACTCACATTGTCACAGTGCAATGTCCCTCTCTCTGACTCACAGTGTCAAAGTGCAATGTCCCTCTCTCTGACTCACAGTGTCACAGTGCAATGTCTCCCTCTCTGACTGACAGTGTCACAATGCAATGTCTCCCTCTCTGACACACAGTGTCACAGTGCAATGTCTCCCTCTCTGACTGAGTGTCACAGTGCAATGTCTCCCTCTCTGACTGAGTGTCACAGTGCAATGTCACCCTCTCTGACCGACAGTGTCACAGTGCAATGTCTCCCTCTCTGACTCACAGTGTCACAGTGCAATATCTCCCTCTCTGACTGACAGTGTCACAGTGCAATGTCCCTCTCTCTGACTGACAGTGTCACAGAGCAATGTCCCTCTCTCTGACTCACAGTGTCACAGTGCAATGTCCCCCTCTCTGATTGACAGTGTCACAGTGCAATGTCCCTCTCTCTGACTCACAGTGTCACAGTGCAATGTCCCCCTCTCTGACTCACATTGTCACAGTGCAATGTCCCCCCCTCTGACTGACAGTGTCACAGTGCAATGTCCCCCTCTCTGATTGACAGTGTCACAGTGCAATGTCCCTCTCTCTGACACACAGTGTCACAGTGCAATGTCTCCCTCTCTGACTCAGTGTCACAGTGCAATGTCCCCCTCTCTGACTCACAGTGTCACAGTGCAATGTCCCCCTCTCTGACTCACAGTGTCACAGTGCAATGTCTCCCTCTCTGACTCAGTGTCACAGTGCAATGTCCCCCTCTCTGACTCACAGTGTCACAGTGCAATGTCCCCCTCTCTGACTCACATTGTCACAGTGCAATGTCTCCCTCTCTGACTCACATTGTCACAGTGCAATGTCTCCCTCTCTGACTCACAGTGTCACAGTGCAATGTCCCCCTCTCTGACTCACAGTGTCACAGTGCAATGTCCCCCTCTCTGACTCACAGTGTCACAGTGCAATGTCTCTCTCTCTGACTCAGTGTCACAGTGCAATGTCTCCCTCTCTGACTCACAGAGTCACAGTGCAATGTCCCCCTCTCTGACTCACAGTGTCACAGTGCAATGTCCCCCTCCCTGACTCACAGTGTCACAGTGCAATGTCTCCCTCTCTGACTCACAGTGTCACAGTGCACTGTCCCTCTCTCTGACTCAGTGTCACAGTGCAATGTCCCCCTCTCTGACTGACAGTGTCACAGTGCAATGTCTCCCTCTCTGACTGACAGTGTCACAGTGCAATATCCCTCTCTCTGACTCAGTGTCACAGTGCAATATCTCCCTCTCTGACTGACAGTGTCACAGTGCAATGTCTCCCTCTCTGACTGACAGTGTCACAGTGCAATGTCCCTCTCTCTGACTCAGTATCACAGTGCAATGTCTTCCTCTCTGACTCACAGTGTCACAGTGCAATGTCTCCCTCTCTGACTCACAGGGGTAAAAATTCAGTTGGTTGCGCCTCCCGTTAGCGCCTTAAGAGGGCGCTAATGGGGCGCAAAGCCGCTAACGTCCGGGCGCAGCGATGTTTGCGCCGCTCGAGAACTTAACTTGAGATTGTGCGGCGGCGCTAAAACTTACCGCTGCGACCACCTGCGCGCGCAGATTGTGACGTCATTCCATGGTGCAACGCCCTTGTGGCGCCCCGGAGCGGAAATTGAGTGGCGCCCCCTGCCTTACCGCCTGGCGCATCCAACGACCAGAAGACTGGAACGCTATCAATCGCTGTGGGGCTGGGGGTGGCGCTATTTAAAGGGGGCCTCTTCCTGTCTTTTATTGTTGGTGGCATTTTTGAACTGCGCATTCTGAGAGAGAGAGGGAGAGACTTCTGGAGAGATTCAACGTTGTGTGAAGGAGTTTTGGGTACTGAGCAGCACTTTGCAGGTTCATTTTGATCTGCCATTCCTTGTATCGATTTAGCAGAGACTGTGGGAGCTGCACTCTGAGCTCTTTGCCTGGTACTCTCCATTGTTCTTTCCAGCACATTTGATGTGCAAGTCTCTCCAGGCCGAGATTCAAGGCTGCAATGAACAGGATGTGGATGGAAAGCAAGATTAACCATCCCCTTTAAGAACTGGCCCGTGCCATTGTGTGTGTGTTCCATTGCTGACTGACATTACATGAGCTTCGCCAGCGCTCTGAGTTAGCGCCTCACTCCTTGGCCTTTGCGCCTTAAGACAGGGGTGCAGCGCCTGCTTTAGCGCTCCACTCACCTCCCGGGGCGGTAAAAGTGAAGTTTCCAGTCAGTGCCGATAATTAGCGCCAGGCGCTAATATTTGCGTCCAGACGATATTTGCGCCCCAAATGGGGCGCGACCTAATTTCTACCCCACAGTGCAATGTCTCCCTCTCTGACTGACAGTGTCACAGTGCAATGTCTCCCTCTCTCTGACTCACAGTGTCACAGTGCAATGTCCCCCTCTCTGACTCACAGTGTCACAGTGCAATGTCTCCCTCTCTGACTCACAGTGTCACAGTGCAATGTCCCTCTCTCTGACTCACAGTGTCACAGTGCAATGTCCCCCTCTCTGACTCACAGTGTCACAGTGCAATGTCACCCTCTCTGACTCACAGTGTCACAGTGCAATGTCTCCCTCTCTGACTGACAGTGTCACAGTGCAATGTCTCCCTCTCTGACTCACAGTGTCACAGTGCAATGTCCCTCTCTCTGACTCACAGTGTCACAGTGCAATGTCTCCCTCTCTGACTCAGTGTCACAGTGCAATGTCTCCCTCTCTGACTGACAGTGTCACAGTGCAATGTCCCCCTCTCTGACTCACAGTGTCACAGTGCAATGTCTCCCTCTCTGACTCACAGTGTCACAGTGCAATGTCTCCCTCTCTGACTCAGTGTCACAGTGCAATGTCTCCCTCTCTGACTGACAGTGTCACAGTGCAATGTCCCTCTCTCTGACTCACAGTGTCACAGTGCACTGTCCCCCTCTCTGACTCACAGTGTCACAGTGCAATGTCTCCCTCTCTGACTCACAGTGTCACAGTGCAATGTCTCCCTCTCTGACTCAGTGTCACAGTGCAATGTCTCCCTCTCTGACTCATAGTGTCACAGTGCAATGTCCCTCTCTCTGACTCACAGTGTCACAGTGCAATGTCTCCCTCTCTGACTCACAGTGTCACAGTGCAATGTCCCCCTCTCTGACTCACAGTGTCACAGTGCAATGTCTCCCTCTCTTACTCACAGTGTCACAGTGCAATGTCCCCCTCTCTGACTCACAGTGTCACAGTGCAATGTCTCCCTCTCTGACTCACAGTGTCACAGTGCAATGTCTCTCTCTCTGACTCAGTGTCACAGTGCAATGTCTCCCTCTCTGACTGACAGTGTCACAGTGCAATGTCTCCCTCTCTGACTCACAGTGTCACAGTGCAATGTCTCCCTCTCTGACTCACTGTGTCACAGTGCAATGTCCCCCTCTCTGACTCACAGTGTCACAGTGCAATGTCTCCCTCTCTGACTCACAGTGTCACAGTGCAATGTCTCCCTTTCTGACTCAGTGTCACAGTGCAATGTCCCCCTCTCTGACTCACAGTGTCACAGTGCAATGTCCCCCTCTCTGACTCACAATGTCACAGTGCAATGTCTCCCTCTCTGACTCAGTGTCACAGTGCAATGTCCCCCTCTCTGACTCACAGTGTCACAGTGCAATGTCCCCCTCGCTGACTCACAGTGTCACAGTGCAATGTCTCCCTCTCTGACTGACAGTGTCACAGTGCAATGTCCCCCTCGCTGACTCACACTGTCAAAGTGCAATGTCTCCCTTTCTGACCGACAGTGTCACAGTGCAATGTCCCCCTCTCGGACTCACGGTGTCACAGTGCAATATCTCCCTCTCTGACTCACAGTGTCACAGTGTCACAGTGTCTCCCTCTCTGACTCAAAGTCTCACAGTGCAATGTCTCCCTCTCTGACTCACAGTGTGACAGTGCAATGTCTCCCTCTCTGACTCACAGTTTCACAGTGCAATGTCTCCCTCTCTGACTGACAGTGTCACAGTGCAATGTCTCCCTCTCTGACTCACAGGGGTAAAAATTCAGTTGGTTGCGCCTCCCGTTAGCGCCTTAAGAGTGCGCTAATGGGGCGCAAAGCTGCTAACGCCCAGGCGCAGCGATGTTTGCGCCGCTCGAGAACTTAACTTGAGATTGTGCAGCGGCGCTGAAACTTATCGCTGCGACCACCTGCGCGCGCAGATTGTGACGTCATTCCATGGTGCAACGCCCTTGTGGCGCCCCGGAGCGGAAATTGAGTGGCGCCCCCTGCCTTACCGCCTGGCGCATCCAACGACCAGAAGACTGGAACGCTATCAATCGCTGTGGGGCTGGGGGTGGCGCTATTTAAAGGGGGCCTCTTCCTGTCTTTTATTGTTGGTGGCATTTTTGAACTGCGCATTCTGAGAGAGAGAGGGAGAGACTTCTGGAGAGATTCAACGTTGTGTGAAGGAGTTTTGGGTACTGAGCAGCACTTTGCAGGTTCATTTTGATCTGCCATTCCTTGTATCGATTTAGCAGAGACTGTGGGAGCTGCACTCTGAGCTCTTTGCCTGGTACTCTCCATTGTTCTTTCCAGCACATTTGATGTGCAAGTCTCTCCAGGCCGAGATTCAAGGCTGCAATGAACAGGATGTGGATGGAAAGCAAGATTAACCATCCCCTTTAAGAACTGGCCCGTGCCATTGTGTGTGTGTTCCATTGCTGACTGACATTACATGAGCTTCGCCAGCGCTCTGAGTTAGCGCCTCACTCCTCGGCCTTTGCGCCTTAAGACAGGTGTGCAGCGCCTGCTTTAGCGCTCCACTCACCTCCCGGGGCGGTAAAAGTGAAGTTTCCAGTCAGTGCCGATAATTAGCGCCAGGCGCTAATATTTGCGTCCAGACGATATTTGCGCCCCAAATGGGGCGCGACCTAATTTCTACCCCACAGTGTCACAGTGCAATGTCTCCCTCTCTGACTGACAGTGTCACAGTGCAATGTCTCCCTCTCTGACTCACAGTGTCACAGTGCAATGTCTCCCTCTCTGACTGACAGTGTCACAGTGCAATGTCCCCCTCTCTGACTCAGTGTCACAGTGCAATGTCCGCCTCTCTGACTCACAGTGTCACAGTGCAATGTCCCCCTCTCTGACTGACAGTGTCACAGTGCAATGTCCCCCTCTCTGACTCACAGTGTCACAGTGCAATGTCCCCCTCTCTGACTGACAGTGTCACAGTGCAATGTCCCCCTCTCTGACTCACAGTGTCACAGTGCAATGTCTCCCTCTCTGACTCAGTGTCACAGTGCAATGTCTCCCTCTCTGACTCACAGTGTCACAGTGCAATGTCCCCCTCTCTGACTGACAGTGTCACAGTGCAATGTCCCCCTCTCTGACTCACAGTGTCACAGTGCAATGTCCCCCTCTCTGACTCACAGTGTCACAGTGCAATGTCCCCCTCTCTGACTGACAGTGTCACAGTGCAATGTCCCCCTCTCTGACTCAGTGTCACAGTGCAATGTCTCTCTCTCTGACTCACAGTGTCACAGTGCAATGTCTCCCTCTCTGACCGACAGTGTCACAGTGCAATGTCTCCCTCTCTGACTGACAGTGTCACAGTGCAATGTCCCCCTCTCTGACTCAGTGTCACAGTGCAATGTCTCTCTCTCTGACTCACAGTGTCACAGTGCAATGTCTCCCTCTCTGACCGACAGTGTCACAGTGCAATGTCTCCCTCTCTGACTCACAGTGTCACAGTGCAATGTCTCCCTCTCTGACTGACAGTGTCACAGTGCAATGTCCCCCTCTCTGACTGACAGTGTCACAGTGCAATGTCTCCCTCTCTGACTCACAGTGTCACAGTGCAATGTCTCCCTCTCTGACTCACAGTGTCACAGTGCAATGTCCCCCTCTCTGACTGACAGTGTCACAGTGCAATGTCTCTCTCTCTGACTCAGTGTCACAGTGCAATGTCTCCCTCTCTGACTCAGTGTCACAGTGCAATGTCCCCCTCGCTGACTCACAGTGTCACAGTGCAATGTCTCCCTTTCTGACCGACAGTGTCACAGTGCAATGTCTCCCTCTCTGACCGACAGTGTCACAGTGCAATGTCTCCCTCTCTGACTCACAGTGTCACAGTGCAATGTCTCCCTCTCTGACTCAAAGTCTCACAGTGCAATGTCTCCCTCTCTGACTCACAGTGTCACAGTGCAATGTCTCCCTCTCTGACTCACAGTGTCACAGTGCAATGTCCCCCTCTCTGACTCACAGTGTCACAGTGCAATGTCCCCCTCTCTGACTGACAGTGTCACAGTGCAATGTCCCCCTCTCTGACTCAGTGTCACAGTGCAATGTCTCTCTCTCTGACTCACAGTGTCACAGTGCAATGTCTCCCTCTCTGACCGACAGTGTCACAGTGCAATGTCTCCCTCTCTGACTCACAGTGTCACAGTGCAATGTCTCCCTCTCTGACTGACAGTGTCACAGTGCAATGTCCCCCTCTCTGACTGACAGTGTCACAGTGCAATGTCTCCCTCTCTGACTCACAGTGTCACAGTGCAATGTCTCCCTCTCTGACTCACAGTGTCACAGTGCAATGTCCCCCTCTCTGACTGACAGTGTCACAGTGCAATGTCTCTCTCTCTGACTCAGTGTCACAGTGCAATGTCTCCCTCTCTGACTCAGTGTCACAGTGCAATGTCCCCCTCGCTGACTCACAGTGTCACAGTGCAATGTCTCCCTTTCTGACCGACAGTGTCACAGTGCAATGTCTCCCTCTCTGACCGACAGTGTCACAGTGCAATGTCTCCCTCTCTGACTCACAGTGTCACAGTGCAATGTCTCCCTCTCTGACTCAAAGTCTCACAGTGCAATGTCTCCCTCTCTGACTCACAGTGTCACAGTGCAATGTCTCCCTCTCTGACTCACAGTGTCACAGTGCAACGTCTCCCTCTCTGACTGACAGTGTCACAGTGCAATGTCTCCCTCTCTGACTCACAGGGGTAAAAATTCAGTTGGTTGCGCCTCCCGTTAGCGCCTTAAGAGGGCGCTAATGGGGCGCAAAGCCGCTAACGTCCGGGCGCAGCGATGTTTGCGCCGCTCGAGAACTTAACTTGAGATTGTGCGGCGGCGCTAAAACTTACCGCTGCGACCACCTGCGCGCGCAGATTGTGACGTCATTCCATGGTGCAACGCCCTTGTGGCGCCCGGAGCGGAAATTGAGTGGCGCCCCCTGCCTTACCGTCTGGCGCATCCAACGACCAGAAGACTGGAACGCTATCAATCGCTGTGGGGCTGGGGGTGGCGCTATTTAAAGGGGGCCTCTTCCTGTCTTTTATTGTTGGTGGCATTTTTGAACTGCGCATTCTGAGAGAGAGAGGGAGAGACTTCTGGAGAGATTCAACGTTGTGTGAAGGAGTTTTGGGTACTGAGCAGCACTTTGCAGGTTCATTTTGATCTGCCATTCCTTGTATCGATTTAGCAGAGACTGTGGGAGCTGCACTCTGAGCTCTTTGCCTGGTACTCTCCATTGTTCTTTCCAGCACATTTGATGTGCAAGTCTCTCCAGGCCGAGATTCAAGGCTGCAATGAACAGGATGTGGATGGAAAGCAAGATTAACCATCCCCTTTAAGAACTGGCCCGTGCCATTGTGTGTGTGTTCCATTGCTGACTGACATTACATGAGCTTCGCCAGCGCTCTGAGTTAGCGCCTCACTCCTTGGCCTTTGCGCCTTAAGACAGGGGTGCAGCGCCTGCTTTAGCGCTCCACTCACCTCCCGGGGCGGTAAAAGTGAAGTTTCCAGTCAGTGCCGATAATTAGCGCCAGGCGCTAATATTTGCGTCCAGACGATATTTGCGCCCCAAATGGGGCGCGACCTAATTTCTACCCCACAGTGCAATGTCTCCCTCTCTGACTGACAGTGTCACAGTGCACTGTCCCCCTCTCTGACTCACAGTGTCACAGTGCAATGTCCCCCTCTCTGACTCACAGTGTCACAGTGCAATGTCTCCCTCTCTGACTCACAGTGTCACAGTGCAATGTCCCTCTCTCTGACTCACAGTGTCACAGTGCAATGTCCCCCTCTCTGACTCACAGTGTCACAGTGCAATGTCACCCTCTCTGACTCACAGTGTCACAGTGCAATGTCTCCCTCTCTGACTGACAGTGTCACAGTGCAATGTCTCCCTCTCTGACTCACAGTGTCACAGTGCAATGTCCCTCTCTCTGACTCACAGTGTCACAGTGCAATGTCTCCCTCTCTGACTCACAGTGTCACAGTGCAATGTCTCCCTCTCTGACTGACAGTGTCACAGTGCAATGTCCCCCTCTCTGACTCACAGTGTCACAGTGCAATGTCTCCCTCTCTGACTCACAGTGTCACAGTGCAATGTCTCCCTCTCTGACTCAGTGTCACAGTGCAATGTCTCCCTCTCTGACTGACAGTGTCACAGTGCAATGTCCCTCTCTCTGACTCACAGTGTCACAGTGCACTGTCCCCCTCTCTGACTCACAGTGTCACAGTGCAATGTCTCCCTCTCTGACTCACAGTGTCACAGTGCAATGTCTCCCTCTCTGACTCAGTGTCACAGTGCAATGTCTCCCTCTCTGACTCATAGTGTCACAGTGCAATGTCCCTCTCTCTGACTCACAGTGTCACAGTGCAATGTCTCCCTCTCTGACTCACAGTGTCACAGTGCAATGTCCCTCTCTCTGACTCACAGTGTCACAGTGCAATGTCTCCCTCTCTGACTCACAGTGTCACAGTGCAATGTCTCCCTCTCTGACTGACAGTGTCACAGTGCAATGTCCCCCTCTCTGACTCACAGTGTCACAGTGCAATGTCTCCCTCTCTGACTCACAGTGTCACAGTGCAATGTCTCCCTCTCTGACTCACAGTGTCACAGTGCAATGTCCCCCTCTCTGACTCACAGTGTCACAGTGCAATGTCCCCCTCTCTGACTCACAATGTCACAGTGCAATGTCTCCCTCTCTGACTCAGTGTCACAGTGCAATGTCCCCCTCTCTGACTCACAGTGTCACAGTGCAATGTCCCCCTCGCTGACTCACAGTGTCACAGTGCAATGTCTCCCTCTCTGACTGACAGTGTCACAGTGCAATGTCCCCCTCGCTGACTCACACTGTCAAAGTGCAATGTCTCCCTTTCTGACCGACAGTGTCACAGTGCAATGTCCCCCTCTCGGACTCACGGTGTCACAGTGCAATATCTCCCTCTCTGACTCACAGTGTCACAGTGTCACAGTGTCTCCCTCTCTGACTCAAAGTCTCACAGTGCAATGTCTCCCTCTCTGACTCACAGTGTCACAGTGCAATGTCTCCCTCTCTGACTCACAGTTTCACAGTGCAATGTCTCCCTCTCTGACTGACAGTGTCACAGTGCAATGTCTCCCTCTCTGACTCACAGGGGTAAAAATTCAGTTGGTTGCGCCTCCCGTTAGCGCCTTAAGAGTGCGCTAATGGGGCGCAAAGCTGCTAACGCCCAGGCGCAGCGATGTTTGCGCCGCTCGAGAACTTAACTTGAGATTGTGCAGCGGCGCTGAAACTTATCGCTGCGACCACCTGCGCGCGCAGATTGTGACGTCATTCCATGGTGCAACGCCCTTGTGGCGCCCCGGAGCGGAAATTGAGTGGCGCCCCCTGCCTTACCGCCTGGCGCATCCAACGACCAGAAGACTGGAACGCTATCAATCGCTGTGGGGCTGGGGGTGGCGCTATTTAAAGGGGGCCTCTTCCTGTCTTTTATTGTTGGTGGCATTTTTGAACTGCGCATTCTGAGAGAGAGAGGGAGAGACTTCTGGAGAGATTCAACGTTGTGTGAAGGAGTTTTGGGTACTGAGCAGCACTTTGCAGGTTCATTTTGATCTGCCATTCCTTGTATCGATTTAGCAGAGACTGTGGGAGCTGCACTCTGAGCTCTTTGCCTGGTACTCTCCATTGTTCTTTCCAGCACATTTGATGTGCAAGTCTCTCCAGGCCGAGATTCAAGGCTGCAATGAACAGGATGTGGATGGAAAGCAAGATTAACCATCCCCTTTAAGAACTGGCCCGTGCCATTGTGTGTGTGTTCCATTGCTGACTGACATTACATGAGCTTCGCCAGCGCTCTGAGTTAGCGCCTCACTCCTCGGCCTTTGCGCCTTAAGACAGGTGTGCAGCGCCTGCTTTAGCGCTCCACTCACCTCCCAGGGCGGTAAAAGTGAAGTTTCCAGTCAGTGCCGATAATTAGCGCCAGGCGCTAATATTTGCGTCCAGACGATATTTGCGCCCCAAATGGGGCGCGACCTAATTTCTACCCCACAGTGTCACAGTGCAATGTCTCCCTCTCTGACTCACAGTGTCACAGTGCAATGTCTCCCTCTCTGACTGACAGTGTCACAGTGCAATGTCTCCCTCTCTGACTCACAGTGTCACAGTGCAATGTCCCTCTCTCTGACTCACAGTGTCACAGTGCAATGTCTCCCTCTCTGACTGACAGTGTCACAGTGCAATGTCCCCCTCTCTGACTCAGTGTCACAGTGCAATGTCCGCCTCTCTGACTCACAGTGTCACAGTGCAATGTCCCCCTCTCTGACTGACAGTGTCACAGTGCAATGTCTCCCTCTCTGACTCACAGTGTCACAGTGCAATGTCTCCCTCTCTGACTCAGTGTCACAGTGCAATGTCTCCCTCTCTGACTCACAGTGTCACAGTGCAAACTCTCCCTCTCTGACTCAGTGTCACAGTGCAATGTCCCCCTCTCTAACTCACAGTGTCACAGTGCAATGTCTCCCTCTCTGACTCAGTGTCACAGTGCAATGTCCCCCTCTCTGACTCACAGTGTCACAGTGCAATGTCCCCCTCTCTGACTCAGTGTCACAGTGCAATGTCCCCCTCTCTGACTCACAGTGTCACAGTGCAATGTCTCCCTCTCTGACTCAGTGTCACAGTGCAATGTCTCTCTCTCTGACTCACAGTGTCACAGTGCAATGTCTCCCTCTCTGACTCACAGTGTCACAGTGCAATGTCCCCCTCTCCAACTGACAGTGTCACAGTGCAATGTCTCTCTCTCTGACTCACAGTGTCACAGTGCAATGTCCCCCTCTCCAACTGACAGTGTCACAGTGCAATGTCTCCCTCTCTGACTCACAGTGTCACAGTGCAATGTCTCCCTCCCTGACTGACAGTGTCACAGTGCAATGTCCCCCTCTCCAACTGACAGTGTCACAGTGCAATGTCTCCCTCTCTGACTCACAGTGTCACAGTGCAATGTCCCCCTCTCTGACTCACAGTGTCACAGTGCAATGTCACCCTCTCTGACTGACAGTGTCACAGTGCAATGTCTCCCTCTCTGACTGACAGTGTCACAGTGCAATGTCCCCCTCTCCAACTGACAGTGTCACAGTGCAATGTCTCCCTCTCTGACTCACAGTGTCACAGTGCAATGTCCCCCTCTCTGACTCAGTGTCACAGTGCAATGTCCCCCTCTCTGACTCACAGTGTCACAGTGCAATGTCCCCCTCTCTGACTGACAGTGTCACAGTGCAATGTCCCCCTCTCTGACTCAGTGTCACAGTGCAATGTCCCCCTCTCTGACTCACAGTGTCACAGTGCAATGTCTCCCTCTCTGACTCACAGTGTCACAGTGCAATGTCTCCCTCTCTGACTCACAGTGTCACAGTGCAATGTCTCCCTCTCTGACTCAGTGTCACAGTGCAATGTCCCCCTCTCTGACTCAGTGTCACAGTGCAATGTCTCCCTCTCTGACTCACAGTGTCACAGTGCAATGTCTCCCTCTCTGACTCAGTGTCACAGTGCAATGTCTCCCTCTCTGACTCACAGTGTCACAGTGCAATGTCTACCTCTCTGACTCACAGTGTCACAGTGCAATGTCTCCCTCTCTGACTCAGTGTCACAGTGCAATGTCCCCCTCTCTGACTCACAGTGTCAGAGTGCAATGTCCCCCTCTCTGACTGACAGTGTCACAGTGCAATGTCCCCCTCTCTGACTCAGTGTCACAGTGTAATGTCTCTCTCTCTGACTCAGTGTCACAGTGCAATGTCCCCCTCTTTGACTCAGTGTCACAGTACAATGTCTCCCTCTCTGACTCAGTGTCACAGTGTAATGTCTCTCTCTCTGACTCAGTGTCACAGTGCAATGTCCCCCTCTCTGACTCACAGTGTCACAGTGCAATGTCCCCCTCTCTGACTCACAGTGTCAGAGTGCAATGTCCCCCTCTCTGACTCAGTGTCACAGTGCAATGTCCCCCTCTCTGACTCACAGTGTCACAGTGCAATGTCTCCCTCTCTGACTCACAGTGTCACAGTGCAATGTCTCCCTCTCTGACTCAGTGTCACAGTGCAATGTCCCCCTCTCTGACTCACAGTGTCACAGTGCAATGTCTCCCTCTCTGACTCACAGTGTCACAGTGCAATGTCTCCCTCTCTGACCGACAGTGTCACAGTGCAATGTCCCCCTCTCTGACTCACAGTGTCACAGTGCAATGTCCCCCTCTCTGACTCACAGTGTCACAGTGCAATGTCCCCCTCTCTGACTCACAGTGTCACAGTGCAATGTCTCCCTCTCTGACTCACAGTGTCACAGTGCAATGTCTCCCTCTCTGACTCACAGTGTCACAGTGCACTGTCCCCCTCTCTGACTCAGTGTCACAGTGCAATGTCCCCCTCTCTGACTCACAGTGTCACAGTGCAATGTCTCCCTCTCTGACTCAGTGTCACAGTGCAATGTCCCCCTCTCTGACTCACAGTGTCACAGTGCAATGTCCCCCTCTCTGACTCACAGTGTCACAGTGTAATGTCCCCCTCTCTGACTCACAGTGTCACAGTGCAATGTCCCCCTCTCTGACTCACAGTGTCACAGTGCAATGTCTCCCTCTCTGACTCACAGTGTCACAGTGCAATGTCCCCCTCTCTGACTCACAGTGTCACAGTGCAAGGTCCCCCTCTCTGACTCACAGTGTCACAGTGCAATGTCTCCCTCTCTGACTCACAGTGTCACAGTGCAATGTCCCCCTCTCTGACTCACAGTGTCACAGTGCAATGTCCCCCTCTCTGACTCACAGTGTCACAGTGCAATGTCTCTCTCTCTGACTCAGTGTCACAGTGCAATGTCCCCCTCTCTGACTCACAGTGTCACAGTGCAATGTCTCTCTCTCTGACTCAGTGTCACAGTGCAATGTCCCTCTCTGACTCACAGTGTCACAGTGCAATGTCCCCCTCTCTGACTCACAGTGTCACAGTGCAATGTCCCCCTCTCTGACTCACAGTGTCACAGTGCAATGTCCCCCTCTCTGACTCACAGTGTCACAGTGCAATGTCTCTCTCTCTGACTCAGTGTCACAGTGCAATGTCCCCCTCTCTGACTCACAGTGTCACAGTGCAATGTCTCTCTCTCTGACTCAGTGTCACAGTGCAATGTCCCCCTCTCTGACTCACAGTGTCACAGTGCAATGTCTCTCTCTCTGACTCAGTGTCACAGTGCAATGTCCCCCTCTCTGACTCACAGTGTCACAGTGCAATGTCTCCCTCTCTGACTCACAGTGTCACAGTGCAATGTCCCCCTCTCTGACTCACAGTGTCACAGTGCAATGTCCCCCTCTCTGACTCACAGTGTCACAGTGCAATGTCTCTCTCTCTGACTCAGTGTCACAGTGCAATGTCCCCCTCTCTGACTCACAGTGTCACAGTGCAATGTCTCCCTCTCTGACTCACAGTGTCACAGTGCAATGTCCCCCTCTCTGACTCACAGTGTCACAGTGCAATGTCCCCCTCTCTGACTCAGTGTCACAGTGCAATGTCCCCCTCTCTGACTCACAGTGTCACAGTGCAATGTCCCCCTCTCTGACTCAGTGTCACAGTGCAATGTCCCTCTCTCTGACTCACAGTGTCACAGTGCAATGTCTCCCTCTCTGACTCAGTGTCACAGTGCAATGTCCCTCTCTCTGACTCACAGTGTCACAGTGCAATGTCTCCCTCTCCGACTCACAGTGTCACAGGGCAATGTCCCCCTCTCTGACTCACAGTGTCACAGTGCAATGTCCCCCTCTCTGACTCACAGTGTCACAGTGCAATGTCCCCCTCTCTGACTCACAGTGTCACAGTGCAATGTCTCCCTCTCTGACTCACAGTGTCACAGTGCAATGTCTCCCTCTCTGACTCACAGTGTCACAGTGCAATGTCTCTCTCTCTGACTCACAGTGTCACAGTGCAATGTCCCCCTCTCTGACTCAGTGTCACAGTGCAATGTCCCCCTCTCTGACTCACAGTGTCACAGTGCAATGTCTCTCTCTCTGACTCAGTGTCACAGTGCAATGTCTCCCTCTCTGACTCACAGTGTCACAGTGCAATGTCTCCCTCTCTGACTCACAGTGTCACAGTGCAATGTCTCCCTCTCCGACTCACAGTGTCACAGTGCAATGTCTCCCTCTCTGACCGACAGTGTCACGGTGCAATGTCTCTCTCTCTGACTCACAGTGTCACAGTGCAATGTCCCCCTCTCTGACTCACAGTGTCACAGTGCAATGTCTCCCTCTCTGACTCACAGTGTCACAGTGCAATGTCTCCCTCTCTGACTCACAGTGCAATGTCTCCCTCTCCGACTCACAGTGTCACAGGGCAATGTCCCCCTCTCTGACTCACAGTGTCACAGTGCAATGTCCCCCTCTCTGACTCACAGTGTCACAGTGCAATGTCCCCCTCTCTGACTCACAGTGTCACAGTGCAATGTCTCCCTCTCTGACTCACAGTGTCACAGTGCAATGTCTCCCTCTCTGACTCACAGTGTCACAGTGCAATGTCCCCCTCTCTGACTCACAGTGTCACAGTGCAATGTCCCCCTCTCTGACTCACAGTGTCACAGTGCAATGTCCCCCTCTCTGACTCACAGTGTCACAGTGCAATGTCCCCCTCTCTGACTCACAGTGTCACAGTGCAATGTCCCCCTCTCTGACTCACAGTGTCACAGTGCAATGTCTCCCTCTCTGACTCAGTGTCACAGTGCAATGTCCCCCTCTCTGACTCACAGTGTCACAGTGCAATGTCCCCCTCTCTGACTCAGTGTCACAGTGCAATGTCTCCCTCTCTGACTCAGTGTCACAGTGCAATGTCCCCCTCTCTGACTCACAGTGTCACAGTGCAATGTCCCCCTCTCTGACTCAGTGTCACAGTGCAATGTCCCCCTCTCTGACTCAGTGTCACAGTGCAATGTCCCCCTCTCTGACTCTCAGTGTCACAGTGCAATGTCCCCCTCTCTGACTCACAGTGTCACAGTGCAATATCCCCCTCTCTGACTCACAGTGTCACAGTGCAATATCTCCCTCTCTGACTCACAGTGTCACAGTGCAATGTCTCTCTCTCTGACTCACAGTGTCACAGTGCAATGTCCCTCTCTCTGACTCAGTGTCACAGTGCAATGTCCCCCTCTCTGACTCAGTGTCACAGTGCAATATCTCCCTCTCTGACTCACAGTGTCACAGTGCAATGTCCCCCTCTCTGACTCACAGTGTCACAGTGCAATGTCTCTCTCTCTGACTCACAGTGTCACAGTGCAATATCTCCCTCTCTGACTCAGTGTCACAGTGCAATGTCTCTCTCTCTGACTCACAGTGTCACAGTGCAATGTCCCTCTCTCTGACTCAGTGTCACAGTGCAATGTCTCTCTCTCTGACTCACAGTGTCACAGTGCAATGTCCCCCTCTCTGACTCACAGTGTCACAGTGCAATGTCTCCCTCTCTCTGACTCACAGTGTCACAGTGCAATGTCCCCCTCTCTGACTCACAGTGTCACAGTGCAATGTCCCCCTCTCTGACTCAGTGTCACAGTGCAATGTCCCTCTCTCTGACTCACAGTGTCACAGTGCAATGTCCCCCTCTCTGACTCAGTGTCACAGTGCAATGTCCCCCTCTCTGACTCAGTGTCACAGTGCAATGTCTCCCTCTCTGACTCACAGTGTCACAGTGCAATGTCTCCCTCTCTGACTCACAGTGTCACAGTGCAATATCCCCCTCACTGACTCACAGTGTCACAGTGCAATGTCCCCCTCTCACACTGACAGTTGTGTGGATTTGGCCAGTTATTTTGTACGAGGGGGAGGAAGGAAACTGTCCAGATAATTTGTAGGTTTTTCAGCCAAATCAAATCCAACAAACGTGCCAAATCCTCAGGAGTGAAAGTGCTTGATGCGACACACAGAATGATTGAAACCTGGTTCTAACAGCGTGCCACAGAGCTCGCCGGCCTCTCGCGGGGTCTACAGTGCTGGGCTGTGTTTCAGCTGGCAGATGGTGACCTATTTAGCAGGGGACAGCCACAGATATCCCTCCTTGCTGATTCCGATTGCACCCCCCCTGAGATGGGAGTGCTCGGCTGCCACAGATGGTTCATTCGGCAGCCCAGCTGAGAAGCACTGAGGGTCGCCCAGCGGGGGTCTGGCCAGTGGAGAAGCTAGTTGAGGCTGTGGCCTAAAGCCGGCCATCCCACAAGACTGTCCATTCCAGGCCGTTCTCATATCCTCGTGCCCTCCGCTGCCCTGGTTGTGAAGCTGCCAGGAAAGGATTGGAGGAAGAATTTGCATTTATATCATTCCTCGTCACATCCCAAAGAGCTTCACAGACGAATTAGTTTTTGAAGCGCAGCCACTGTTGTTTTTTCTGCAAACGCAGCTGCCAATTTTCGCACGGCAAGATCCCACAAACAGCAATGAGAATAAAGGACGAAGAAAGTCTGTGTCTTGGTAATGTTGGTTGAGGGAGCGACGTTGGCCCAGGACACCGGGGAGAACTCCCTGCTCCTTTCTGAATGGTGCTGACGGGTCTTTTACCTACTCTTGGACCACGTGATGGGCCTTCACCAGAGTCTTCAATAAGTGGAACAAACTGTAACCCACCCTTGTCCCATCGGCAGCTTCACTCCGCGGGGTTATACAATGATATAACTAGCCAACCAGCCCTTCACAGACATTGTGATGAGAGGGCTGATCCTACACTCCCAGTGAGGAGGCGTGGGACAATCAGGGCCGCAGCATTGAAAATCCTATCTCCGACTTGTGCTCCCGATGAGGGCCGCTCTCTGTTGGGAGCACGGGATTGCAGAACTATCCTTGAAGTACGTTACCATCCGATGCTTTGCCTCAACACAGGGCAGTGTGCTGTGATGTGCTGTATGACCTGATGTTTTCTAGACATCGTCCACCACTACTAAATTTTCAATGTTGCTGAAGTTTCAAATGATACTTGAGCACATAATCCAGGCTGATACTCCTGTACTGCACTGTCGGAGGTGCCGTCTTTCAGATGAGACATTAAACCGAGGCCCCGTCTGGCCTCTCAGGTGTACGTAAAAGATCCCATGGCGCTATTGGAAGAAGACCAGGGGAGTTCTCCCCGGTGTCCTGGGCCAATATTTATCCCTCAATCAACATCACTAAAACAAAACAGATTATCTGGTCATTGTCAGATTGCTGTTTGTGGGAGCTTGCTGTGCGCCAATTGGCTGCCGCACTTCCTACAACAGTGACTACATTTTAAAAGTACTTCATTGGCTGTAAAGCACTTTGGGATGTCCTGAGGTCAGGAAAGGCGCTATAGAAATGCAAATATTTCTTTCTTTTGCTTTATCAATGATATTCGAGCCAATCAGATGTAAGTGTGATGTACACTTTGCATGCGTGACACTTTCAAATGTGACACCTCTGAGATGCAACACCGTAAGGTGCCAGCAGATCTCCCGTGGCATTGCTCAAGGTGAATCAGAGGACCTGGTAAAATGTAACGTCTGAAGTGTGATGGGTAAAGTGTGACAAGAAGTAAGTGTGATGGTTGCAAGGAACGCATGCTATCTGCAAAACTTTTGATGTGTCACGAGAAGATCAGCCTGCTGCTCTCGGTGAATCAGAGGACATGCTGTATTACGACAATAGGAGTGTTATCGACAGAGTGTGACGGGGAAAGTGTGACTGGAAGCAAGTGTGACACTGATAGGAAGTGCGCACTATACACAAAATCTTTAATATATGACAGATAGACAACACTTGCCAGAGACTTTCAAATCACATGAGGCTTGAAATTATGGTTGGTGATGCTTGACCTACATGTGTAGCATTTTTCTGTCCACTGTTTTAACATAGGAACAGGAGGAGGCCATTCAGTCCCTCGAGCCTGTTCCTCCATTCAATGAGCTCATAGCTGATCTGTGACCTAACTCCAGATACCCGCCTTTGCCCCATATCCCTTAATACCTTTGGTTAACAAAATTCTATCAATCTCAGATTTAAAATTAACAATTGATCTGGCATCAATTGCCGTTTATGGAAGAGAGTTCCAAACTTCTACCACCCTTTGTGTGTAGAAGTGTTTCCTAATTTCACTCCTGAAAGGTCTGGCTCTCATTTTTAGACTATGCCCCCCTAGTCCTAACACTGGCAGTAACCTGGTTAAATGGGTTAACATCCACGTTAAGTAGTGGACATAGGAAGGCCACACAAATGCATGATACGTTTGTCAGTTCGTGTCACCAACGCTCATTTCTAGACTTCTGTTTTTTTGGCGGGGTGGTGGGGGGAGTTAACTTCACTGGAACAAGGTGTGCCTCCCTCTATTTACTGTCCAACTCCTTATTGTTCCTGTTCGGTCCCCTTGCATCAAGCGAGCAGTGAAATTAACTGTGGCTCAAAACACAGGCCGACGAAGGGGTTAATAAGCAATGCCCGAGATGCCCCTTTCCCCGGCTCTGGCTGTGTATTGGCCGTTATTATGGTGTCGCCAATGGTGCTATCATTTTGATGCATGTCTGCTCTTCCTTTTATTGCACACGGTTATTAGATAGCCATCTAACATCATGCTGCACCCCATCAATAGTCATAAAGGTTCTGTGATAAAAGCCATCAGTTTCTCATCATAGCTGAAAGCCACAGATAGCTATTTTCAAGATATAATGACTTAAATGCATTTTAACGCTCAGACACCTACACTGCTGAAAATAAAAGTTCAAAAGGCACGACAGTAATCCCTCATCAGGGGACAGTGACAGGCTCTGTTATGACCAGGGATTCCATTAACATTGGGGCACTTTTTAGGGTAATTTGCGTGCAATTTACCACATTCTCAGGAGCTCACACAGGTGGTTGGGATCCAAATTTCAAAACAGAAAGGGCAGAAGGAAGGGAGAAATCGGAATTTTTTTAAAAATTCATTTTTATGGGATGTGGGTGTCGCTGGCAAGGCCGGCATTTATTGCCCATCCCTAATTGCCCTTGAGAAGGTGGTGGTGAGCCGCCTTCTTGAACCGCTGCAGTCCGTGTGGTGAAGGTACTCCCACAGTGCTGTTTGGGAGGGAGTTCCAGGATTTTGACCCAGTGACGATGAAGGAACGGCCGATATACTTCCAAGTCAGGATGGTGTGTGACTTGGAGGGGAACTTGGAGGTGGTGGTGTTCCCATGCGTCTGCTGCCCTTGTCCTTCTAGGTGGTAGAAGTCGCGGGTTTGGGAGGTGCTGCCGGAGAAGCCTTGGCGAGTTGCTGCAGTGCATCTTATAGATGGTACACACTGCAGCCACGGTACGCCGGCGGTGGAGGGAGTAAATGTTTAAGGTGGTGGATGGGGTGCCAATCAAGCGGGCTGCTTTGTCCTGGATGGTGTCGAGCTTCTTGAGTGTTGTTGGAGCTGCACTCATCCAGGCAAGTGGAGAGCATTCCATCACACTCCTTACTTGTGCCTTGCAGATGGTGGAAAGGCTTTGGAGGGTCAGGAGGTGAGACACTCGCCGCAGAATACCCAGCCTCTGACCTGCTCTTGTTGCCACAGTATTTATGTGGCTGGTCCAGTTAAGTTTCTGGTCAATGGTGACCCCCAGGATGTTGATGGTGGGGGATTCGGTGGTGGTAATGCCGTTGAATGTCAAGGGGAGGTGGTTAGACTCTCGTTTATTGAAGATAGTCATTGCCTGGCACTTGTGTGGTGCGAATGTTACCGGCCACTTATCAGCCCAGAAGGTAACCACTTGGGGGGGGAATTTTAACCTGAAGAGACGGGTGGGTTTGGGGTCGTGTGGGAAGTTAAATTGTTAAAAATCTGAATCCCGGCCAGGACCCGGCTCCAACCCGCCCACTTTTAATGCAGGTGTGACGAGAGGGGCGGGGGGAGGGGTGGCAGCCAATCCACTCCCAGGAGGCGGGTTGGCCATTTAAATATTATAATGAGGCCACCGTGCCTCAGAATTAACCTCCATTTTGAATTTAACTTTAGCTGGTCACTATTTGCAGGCCTTGTGGAACCCGCCAGCTAAAGTAAGGCGAGGAGAGGTAGAGAATTCTGGCCTCTTGCGCATCCCCCGATTTTAATCGCTCCACCATTGGCGGCCGTGCCTTCAGCTGCCTGGGCCCTAAGCTCTGGAATTCCCTCCCTAAAACTCTCCGCCTCTCTCTCCCCCTTTAAGACGCTCCTTAAAATCTACCTCTTTGACTGAGTTTTTGGTCATCTGTCCTAATATCTCCTCATGTGGCTCGGTGTCAAATTGTGTCTGATAATCGCTCCTGTGAAGCACCTTGGGATGTTTTACTACGTTAAAGGCGCTGTATAAATACAGGTTGTTGTTGTTATGACACTTGGAGTGTGAACGCTGGATACGGGAATCAAGACTTTTTCTTATATATACATTGAAAATATGTATTTTCAACGAAGCCTGTGGAATTCATCTTAGAACTGAATTACCACAACTTTTAACAGGTAAATATGTGCAAGGTACAGAGGTACAGGAGGTTAATCTGGGGAACACGTTATTGGCGTTGCAGGTAGATTCTACACCACAGTGGGTTTTAGACTAATTCATTGAACAGTCATCAGTCTAAGTACTGATTGAATGGAATAACAACAGAAAACGCTGGAAAAACTCAGCAGGCCAGGCAGCATCCGTGGAGAGAGAAAGAGAGTTAACGTTTCAGGTCGATGACCTTTCGTCAGATTGAATGGTGTGTGTTGGAGATGCGCTCATTTAGATGAACACAAAGCAGCATTTTTTTAAACTTGTTAATGAAATTACAACTGCAAACGACATTATTGTGGCGTTTAGTTGGGAGGCTCAATCTGCCGCTGTTTTTCCCTCGTTCCCGTTTGTCGCTTCTGCTGAAAATCTTTTCCGACTATTCTCAACTGGGATAGCCAGAACAAATGGACTTGCTACTTTTGTCTGATTTGTTTAAAGAAGCCATGAAACTTGTTTCAGTGATCAAATCAAAGAGAGCCCACGTCACTACGGTTGGCAAAGAATGTTTTTTCCTCCCTGATGTTCAGGTTGAAATCATTGCTTTCTTTGGGACGGTGCTGCAGAGCCCTGTGACAAGTTCCTCTGCTGGGGGACTCGAGAACGAGGGGGCATCATTTTAGAAAGTAGAGCCAGGCCATTCAGGAGCAAAATCAGGAAGCACGTTTTCCACACAAAGAGTGGTAGAAATCTGGAACTCTCCCCTCAACAGGCTACGGATGCTGGGGGAAAAACTCGGGCTTTCAAGACGGAGATCGATAGATGTTTGTTCGGTCAGGGCATCATGATATATGGAGCAATGGCGGGCAAATGGAGCTGAAGTGGAAGTGGGCTGGATGCTATGGAAGAGCTGAGGGATTTGGGGGGGACAGATTCACGGGACATTAAAGGCACTACCTCAGCTTGATGAGGCTGCAGAAAAACTAGATGCAGGAAGAATGTTTTCGATGGTCGGAGAGTCTAGAACCAGGGGTCACAGTCTCAGGATAAGGGGTAAGCCATTTAGGACAGAAATGAGGAAGAATTTCTTCACCCAGAGAGTGGTGAACCTGTGGAATTCTCTACCACAGAAGGTAGTTGAGACCAAGTCATTAAATATATTCAAGAATGAGTTCGATATATTTCTTAAAGCAACACGGTGGCATAGTGGTTAGCACTGGTGCCTCACAGCGCCAGGGACCCGGGTTCGAATCTGGCCTCGGGTGACTGTCTGTGTGGAGTTTGCACATTCTCCCCGTGTCTGCGTGGGTTTCCTCCGGGTGCTCCGGTTTCCTCCCACAGTCCAAAAATGTGCGGGTTAGGTTGATTTGGCTATGATAAATTGACCCTTAGTGTTAGGGGGGGATTAAATATGTGGGGTTACGGGGATAGGATGGGATATGTTAGGGGGAATTAAATACGTGGGGTTACGGAGATAGGGTGGGATATGTGTCGGTGCAGGCTCGATGGGGATTCTGTATGAGAAAGCAGGGACAGGGTACTGGATTTGGATGATCAGCCATGATCGTATTGAATGGTGGAGCAGGCTCGACGGGCCGAATGGCCTACTCCTGCTCCTAGTTTCTATGTTTCTAAAGGTATTAAGGGATATGGGGAGAAGGCAGGTACAGGGTACTGAGTTTGGATGATCAGCCATGATCTCATCGAATGGCGGAGCAGGCTCGAGGGGCCGAATGGCCTACTCCTGCTCTATCTTCTATGTTTCTAAATGCTAATTAAATTTTAGATTTTATTCAAGGTATAAGCCTAAATAAAACCTTAAGATCTCAGTTCGAGTACATTGGCGGAAGGGTCGAGAACCAGAGGACACAGATTCAAGGTGATTGGCAGAAGAACCAAAGGCGACATGAGGGAAAACTTTTTTATGCAGCGAGTGGTTAGGATCTGGAATGCACTGCCTGAAAGGGTGGTGGAGGCAGATTCAATCACGGCTTTCAAAAGGGAATTGGATTAGTACCTGAAGGAAAAAAAATTGCAGGGCTACAGGGGAAAGGGCGGTGGAGTGGGACTAGCTGAAGTGCTCTTGCAGAGAGCCGGCACGGGCTCGACGGGCCGAATGGCCTCCTTCTGTGCTGTAAACATTCTATGATTCTATTCTATTCTATAAGTGCAGATCAGCCATAATCTAATCAAGTGGCTGAATGACCTCCTCCTGTTCTATGACTGCAGTTTCTGTATTATATAATTACAGGTATATTCAGCAGGAGGAGCTTGTCCTGGGTGTAAATTCATTGTTAGTCACAAGGTAATTACGAGACAGGTCATTCAGCCCATCTTAATTCACCTGACAGTTCCGCCATTGCAGTATCAGATTATTCCATTAAAGATTCCAGGGTTTCTGTCTCTACGACGCAGTCTGTTAATCCATTGCCTGTGCTCATCACTCTCTGTATGAAGAACTTCCAAATACCAATCCTAAGTTTGCCTTTGACTGGCTTGAACCTGTGTCTCCTGGTCCCACTCTCACAATTTAATTTAAGCACTATTCAGATTCACCTTTTCGATTCCTGTAACTATGTTATAGCTTTCTATAACCTCCTTTCCCTGCAGAACAGCTGAGTCTCTCCAGTCTTTCCGTGGAACTCAGACCCCCGCCACTGGGATTCTGCCTCATGGCTCCTCTCTGCTCTGTCCCCAGCGCTAGAATCTCTCCCTTGTGTCTCGGTGACCAGACTGGACCCAGTGCTCAAGGCGTGGTCTGACCAGAACTGGACCCAGTGCTCAAGGTGGGTCTGACCAGAACTGGACCCAGTGCTCAAGGTGCGGTCTGAGCAGAACTGGACCCAGTGCTCAAGGTGCGGTCTGACCAGAACTGGACCCAGTGCTCAAGGTGCGGTCTGAGCAGAACTGGACCCAGTGCTCAAGGTGCGGTCTGACCAGAACTGGACCCAGTGCTCAAGGTGCGGTCTGACCAGAACTGGACCCAGTACTCAAGGTGCGGTCTGACCAGAACTGGACCCAGTACTCAAGGTGCAATCTGACCAGAACTGGACACAGTGCACAAGGTGCGGTCTGACTAGAACTGGACCCAGTACTCAAGGTGCGGTCTGACTAGAACTGGACCCAGTACTCAAGGTGCGGTCTGACTAGAACTGGACCCAGTACTCAAGGTGCGGTCTGACAGAACTGGACCCAGTACTCAAGGTGCGGTCTGTCAGAAGTGGACTCAGTACTCAAGGTGCGGTCTGTCAGAAGTGGACTCAGTACTCAAGGTGCGGTCTGTCAGAAGTGGACTCAGTACTCAAGGTGCGGTCTGACCAGAACCAGGATGGGAGGAGGCTCATGTGGAGTATAAACACCGGCATGGACCAGTTAGGCCGAACGGCCTGTTTAAGGTCTGTACATTATTTGCAATTCTACGTATGTCCCACTTTTCCTTTCGATGCGCAATACCTGACATTTCATTACCGTCCAGTTGCAAATTTTGGGACTGATGTCAGTAGGTGCTTCTTCACACAAAGAGTGATCGGTACCCAGAATGGTCCGCGGGTAGCTAAGTTATCAATCAGACAAGAGACAATTAGATACTGGGGGCCCATAGGTGTCCATGGAAGGATCGGTTCGACGGGCCGGATTACCTCCTTTGTGTGCTCTTACTTTGTGTCGAGGGGCCTTCCAAATAATAAAAGTTTGATTGAGTTTCTTGCCCCATTGCCCAGGGCTGGTTCCACTACCCAACAGTGGTGTACTGGCAGTGCCATGCACCACTACCTACCTGCAGGCAAAGGTGGTGCTTGATCTGTGCACAGCCCACCTCATGAAGTAAACACCACAGAGGGAGTGCAGCTCTCGCCCCTTGGTCCTGCCCCCTCATGAAAAGATAGAAAACTTGACAGAAGTTCCTCATGTTCTGTCCTCACAAGGTCAGTTCAGAACGAGAGGGCCCTTCGGCCCATCTGATCCCATCCTTCCAGAATGCCGACCCTACCGTCTCCCCATTGCAGCATCCAGATGTTTCCTCAATGACTGCAGTGTCCTGGCCCCAACCACCCTCTCTGGTCTCCTGCTCCAGCTCTTGCTCACCCTCCAATTAAAAGAAACACATTCCTGGGATGAGAGGACTGTCTTATGAGGAGAGATTGAGTGGAACGGGCCTCTACTCTCTGAAGTTTAGAAGAATGAGGGGTGATCTCATTGTAATTTATAAAATTCCTAGAGGGCTTGACAGGGTAGATGCAGGGAGGCTGTTTCCCCTGGCTGGAGAGTCTCGATTGAGAGGTCGCACAACACCAGGTTATAGTCCAACAGTTTTATTTTAAATCACAAGCTTTCGGAGTTACAACTCCTTCGTCGGGTGAAGTGAGGAGATACAGAATCGTCAAAGCATATATAGATAGAGAACAATGCATGTGTAACTTACAATTGCAGACAACTAAATTCAATCATCCTGACTGTTTATCTGCCGAGGTGTGATAAAGTTAATCAGGTCAGCCAGGAAGGTACCACATCAAAGACATAGCAAGATACAACTGAGACAATGAGGTGGAGTCGCATGGGGTCTAACGTGTCAAAAGCTGCCGTCTGTATGTAAAACGATTAACTTTAAAATTTTTACTTTTTTACTGGGAATCACATCTGTGAACAAGCCAACGACGACTCGAGTCCGGATCACGTCATGTATCGTGACATAAACCCAAGATCCCGATTGAGACCGTCTTCATGAGTGCGGAACTTGGCTATCAGTTTCTGCTCGATGATTTTGCGTTGTCGTGTTTTCCTAAGGCCGCCTTGGAGAACGCTTACCCGCAGATCCGAGGCTGAATGTCCTTGACTGCTGAAGTGTTCCCCGACTGGGAGGTAACAATCCTGCCTGGCGATTGTTGCGCGGTGCTCAGTTCATACGTTGTCTCAGTGTCTGCATGGTCTCGCCGATGTACCATGCCGCGGTGCATTCTTTCCTGCAACGTATGAGGTAGACAACGTTGGCCGAGTCACATGAGTATGTACCATGTACCTGGTGGGTAGTGTCCTCACGTGTGATGATGGTATCTGTGTTGATGATCTGGCATGTCTTGCAGAGTTTGCCGTGGCAGGGTTGTGTGGTGTCGTGGTCGCTGTTATCCTGAAAGCTGGGTAATTTGCTGCGAACGATGGTACTTCTGAGGTTAGGCGGCTGTTTGAAGGCAAGTAGTGGAGGCGTGGGGATGGCCTTAGCGAGGTGTTTGTCGTCATCGATGACATGTTGAAGGCTGCGAAGAACATGGCGTAGTTTCTCCGCTCCGGGGAAGTACTGGACGACGTAGGGTACCCTGTTGGTTGTGTCCCGTGTTTGCCTTCTGAGGAGGCCTATGCGATTTTTCGCTGTGGCCCGTCGGAACTGTCGATCGATGAGTCGAGCGTCATATCCCGTTCTTACGAGGGCGTTTTTCAGCGTCCGTAGGTGTCCATCGCGTTCCTCCTCGTCTGAGCAGATCCTGTGTATTCGCAGGGCTTGTCCATAGGGGATGGCTTCTTTAACGTGGTTAGGGTGGAAGCTGAAGAAGTGGAGCATCGTGAGGTTGTCCGTGGGCTTGCGGTAGAGTGAAGTGCTGAGGTGTCCGTCTTTGATGGAGATTCGTGTGTCCAGGAATGAAACCGATTCTGAGGAGTAGTCCATGGTGAGTTTGATGGTGGGATGGAACTTGTTTATGTTATCGTGTAGTCTTTTCAGTGATCCTTCGCCATGGGTCCAAAGGAAGAAAATGTCGTCGATGTATCTGGTGTACAGCGTTGGCTGGAGGTCCTGTGCAGTGAAGAAGTCTTGCTCGAACTTGTGCATGAAGATGTTGGCGTATTGGGGTGCGAATTTGGTCCCCATGGCTGTTCCGTGTGTTTGAGTAAAAAAATGGTTGTCGAAGGTGAAGACATTGTGGTCAAGGATGAAGCGGATGAGTTGTAGGATGGCGTCTGGAGATTGGCTGTTGTTGGTGTTGAGTACTGAGGCTGTCGCAGCGATGCCGTCATCGTGGGGGATACTGGTGTAGAGTGCCGATACGTCCATCGTGGCGAGGAGTGTTCCTGGTTCAACTGGTCCATGGGTGCTGAGTTTCTGTAAGAAGTCTGTAGTGTCACGACAGAAGCTGGGGGTTCCCTGTACGATGGGTTTCAGAATGCCCTCGACGTATCCAGAGAGGTTCTCACACAGGGTTCCGTTGCCTGATACGATAGGACGTCCGGGTGTGTTGGCTTTGTGTATCTTTGGGAGGCAGTAGAAGTCTCCCACGCGGGGAGTACGTGGGATGAGAGCGCGTAGGATGTTTTGAAGGTCTGGATCGAAGGTCTTGATCAGTCTATTGAGTTGGCGGGTGTGTTCTTTGGTCGGATCTGCGGGTAGCTGTCTGTAGTGTTCCTGGTTGTCCAGTTGTCGGTATGCTTCTTTACAATAGTCCATTCTGTTCTGTATGACGATGGCTCCTCCTTTGTCCGCTGGTTTGATGACGATGTTGTGGTTGGTCTTGAGAGCTAGAACCAGGGGTCACAGTCTCAGAATATGGGGTCGGCCATTTAGGACTGAGATGAGGAAAAATTTCTTCACTCAGAGGGTGGTGAATCTTTGGAAATCTCTACCCCAGAGGGCTGTGGATGCTGAGTCGTTGAGTATATTCAAGACAGAGATCGATAGATTTTTGAACTCTAGAGGAATCGAGGGATATGGGGATCGGGCAGGGAAGTGGAGTTGAGATAGAAGATATGTTAGGAAGGGATATGTTAGGGGGAATTAAATACGTGGGGTTACGGGGATAGGGTGGGATATGTGTCGGTGCAGGCTCGATGGGGATTCTGTGTGAGAAAGCAGGGACAGGGTACTGGATTTGGATGATCAGCCATGATCTTATTGAATGGTGGAGCAGGCTCGACGGGCCGAATGGCCGACTCCTGCTCCGAATTCTTCTGTTTTTATGATCCCGGTGTTTGCCTTAACCCTGTCCTTTACAAACCTCAACTTGTGCCATCATATCCTGCTGCCCCTGGAGTATCTGATAGCTTTCTTTTGGAGCAACCATCTGCATGCCATGAAGTATCTCCATATGGTTCCCTGAGATGGAAGCCGTCGTGTGTACTGCAGCGCAGTGAGTGAGGCCACCCCAAGGTGGCATTGTGAGGGCGCTGTGCACTGATTGAGTCGATTAAACATTAGCAAGTGTTTTTGTCTTACTGAGTTACGTGCTGAGATTAATTAGATCTTGTTTGTGCTCAGCAATACGGCTCATGCTAAACTTTGAAACCTTTTTATGCAAATATGATAATCTGTTCAATGGCAACTGATTAATCGGGAATAAAAAGAGCACCCCTGAATACAAATACTGTAAAATGTAATTGCCCACAAAATGGTAAGGATTGTATCTTCCTTAATTATTGTTTTAACGCAATAATTCAGACTATCACATCTCGTTTTAAAAACACAAAATTAGTGTCTGATTATATATTATAGTGAAAGCTGTAGGATCAAAACTTGAATGTTATGTAGATCAAGACATCTCAGCACTTAACAGCCCAATTACTTTTTTTAATCATTCTCGGCATGTGGGTGTCGCTGGCAAGGCCAGCATTTATTGCCCATCCCTAGTTGGCTTCGAGAAGGTGGTGGCCCATCCCTATTTGACCTCGTCCTCACTAATCTACCTGCTGCAATGCATCTGCCCATGACAGCATTGGTAGCAGTGACCACACCACAGTCATTGTGGAGACAAAGTCCCGTCTTCACACTGAGGACACCCTCCATCATGTTGTGCGGCACTACCACCATGCTAAATGAGATAGATTCAGAACAGATCTAGCAGCTCAAAACTGGGCATCCATGAGGCGCTGTGGGCCATCAGCAGCAGCAGAATTGTACTCCACCGCAATCTGTAACCTCATGACCCGGCATATCCCTTACTCTACCATAACCATCAAGCCAGGGGACCAACCCTGGTTCAATAGGAGTGTAGAAGAGCATGCCAGGAGCAGCACCAGGCATACCTAAAAATGAGGTGCCAACCTGGGGAAGCTGCAACACTGGACGACATGCATGCTAAAATGCGGAAGCAGCATGCTATAGACAGAGCTAAGCGGTCCCACAATCAACGGATCAGATCAAAGCTCTTCAGTCCTGCCACATCCAGTCGTGAATGATGGTGGACCATTAAACAACTAACGGGAGGATGAGGCTCCATGAATATCCCCATCCTCAATGATGGTGGAGCTCAGCGCGTGAGTGCAAAAGACAAGGCTGAAGCCTTTGCAACCATCTTCAGCCAGAAGTGCCTAGTGGATGATCCATCTCGGCCTCCTCCTGAGGTCCCCACCATCACAGAAGCCAGTCTTCAGCCAATTCGATTCACTCCACATGATATCAAGAAATGGCTGAGCGCACTGGATACAGCAAAGGCTATGGACCTGGGCCCTGACAACATCCCGGTTGTCGTGCTGAAGACTTGTGCTCCAGAATTAGCCGCGCCTCTAGCCAAGCTGTTTCAGTACAGCTACAACACTGGCATCTATCCGACAATGTGGAAAACTGCCCAGGTATGTCCTGTCCACAAAAAGCAGGACAAATCCAATCCGGCCAATTACCGCCCCATCAGTCTACTCTCAATTATCAGCAAAGTGATGGAAGGTGTCGTCGACAGTGCTATCAAGCAGCACTTAATCACCAATAACCTGCTCACTGATGCCCAGTTTGGGTTCCGCCAAGACCACTCGGCTCCCAACCTCATTACAGCCTTGGTCCAAACTTGGACAAAGGAGCTGAATTCCAGAGGTGAGGTGAGAGTGACTGCCCTTGACATCAAGGCTGCATTTGACCGAGTGTGGCATCAAGGAGCCCTAGTAAAACTGAAGTCAGTGGGAATCGGGGAAAACGCTCCACTGGCTGGAGTCATACCTAGCACAAAGGAAGATGGTTGTGGTTGGAGGTCAATCATCACAGCCCCAGGACAGCGCTGCAGGAGTTCCTCAGGGCAGTGTCCTAGGCCCAACCATCGTCAGCTGCTTCATCAATGACCTTCCCTCCAACATAAAGTCAGAAATGGGGATGTTCCCTGATGACTGCACAGTGTTCAGTGCCATTTGCAACTCCTCAGATAATGAAGCAGTCCATGTCCGCATGCAACAAGACCTGGATGACATTCAGGCTTGGGCTGATAAGTGGCAGGTAACATTCGCGCCACACAAGTGCCAGGCAATGACTGTCTTCAAGAAGCGAGAGTCTAACCACCACCCCTTGACATTCAACGGCATTACCATCGCCGAATCCCCCACCATCAACATCCTGGGGGTAACCATTGACCAGAAACTTAACTGGACCAGCCACACAAATACTGTGGTAACAAGAGCAGGTCAGAGGCTAGGTATTCTGAGGCGAGTATCTCACCTCCTGACTCCCCAAAGCCTTTCCACCATCTACAAGGCACAAGTAAGGAGTGTGATGGAATACTCTCCACTTGCCTGGATGAGTGCAGCTCCAACAACACTCAAGAAGCTCGACACCATCCAGGACAAAGCAGCCCGCTTGATTGACACCCCATCCACCACCTTAAACATTCACTCCCTCCACCACCGGCGTACCGTGGCTGCAGTGTGTACCATCTACAAGATGCACTGCAGCAACTCGCCAAGGCTTCTTTGGCAGCACCTCCCAAACCCGCGACCTCTTCCACCTAGAAAGACAAGGGCAGCAGGCGCATGGGAACACCACCTGTTCCCCTCCAAGTCACACACCATCCTGACTTGGAAATATATCGTCCGATCCTTCATCGTCGCTGGGTCAAAATCCTGGAACTCCCTCCCTAACAGCACTGTGGGAGCACCTTCACCACACGGACTGCAGCGGTTCAAGAAGGTGGCTCACAGTTATCATGTCGGAAATGCAAGAGCCAGTCTACATACAGAAAGGTATGGACGGTGGTGTTGGTTCAGGGAGGACAGTGGGGGAGAATTTCCCACCTTTCTATAATAGTGTCACAGATTTTTTTTTAACGTCATAAGATTCTCTTCCCTGGAGGGCATTAGGAACCCAGTTAGATTTTTACATCAATCCAGCAGCTTTCAAATGACTAGAATTTACTGAATTGAGTTTCATAACTTGCCGTGGAAGGATTTGAACTCACCAAGCTCGCAGTTGCTAGACCAGCACCATGACCACGACATCACCATGACTGCACTTTGGTCCCTCAAGGAGTGCCTTCTTTACCCGACAATATCCATCTTGTACCTTCACACAACTTCTCCTTTCTCACCAGAAGATTTGGGATTAAAAAGCAACATCTATTTGAAATTGTATTTCACTCATGAAGAAGCCTCAAACTAGTTTGCAAAAAAAAATAATGTTTGCTTTTCCCCCACAGGGTGTGGATAAATTAGTGAGTAGGACCAGGCCTGTGAATTAGAATTGCTGCGCTTGGCTAGGACTAAATCTTCTTCATGTTGCTTCTGGGAATCGTGAGAATAAAGGTAACGAGACGCATTCTGGTTTTTCTCAGGCGTATTAATGCAGTTTTTGTTTCCGATAGAATACCAAGAAGACCGGTGTGATTTCCCTCAGGCCAGCTCGCGACACTGAAATCTCGCTGTTAACTGTTTCCCTGTTTCTGCTCCACACGAGCCTCCTCCCACCCTACTTCATCTCACCCGATCAGCATAACCCTCTATTCCTTTCTCCCTCGTGTTTATCCAGTTTCCCCTTAAATGCATCTACACTATTCGCCTCAACCACTCCCTGTGGGAGCGAGTTCCACATTCTCACCACTCTCTGGGGAAAGAAGTTTCTCCTGAATTCCCGATTGGATTTATTAGTGACCATCTTATATTGATGGCCCCTAGTTTTCGACTCTCCCCACCAGTGGAAACATCTTCTCTACATCTCTCCTATCGAACCTCTTTCATAATTTTGAAGACCTCTATCAGATATACGCTTTATTTGTCAGAATTGGGACAGAGCGAGAAGAACAGTGACAGTTAAGTGGTTGAGATAATATCATAAATCACAAAAGCAATTATTGGTATGATTTATGAACATGATGTGAAGCCTAACATTGATCTAACAGTCTCATTGTTACCTGTTATTTGACATCGTGGGCACGACATCAATCAGTTTAATTTGTAAAAATGGGTATGTGTGCTGGTGATAGCGTCTCAGCGTAAATCACATGGTACCAACAACACGAGATTTAAAAAAATCACCTCACAGGTAGCTGAATATTACAAGATCGTTTTCTTCAGTGTAACCAGCTCATTTGTTACCTGTGGACTCCACTCTGATTATCAAAAAATAAATGCTCTCGAGAGCTACGCACTTTGCATATTACAGCGAGAACAGAATGTGTGTCTCACAACACGGCGCAGAGTGCAACATTAACATGTAGAACTGACAGCTTTGTAACACTGCTGTTTCACTGCTGAGAGAGTGACAATCAGCAGGTTTACATAGAAAAAGAAAGACTTGCATTTCTATAGCGCCTTTCACAACCACCGGACGTCCCAAAGCGCTTCACAGCCAACCTTTTGACGTGTAGTCACTGTTGTAATGTAGGAAACACGGGAGCCAATTTGCGCACAGCAAGCTCCCACAAACAGCAATGTGATAATGACCAGATTATCTGTTTTTGTTATGTTGGTTGAGGGATAAATATTGGCCCCAGACACCAGGGAGAACTCCATGCCATGGGATCTTTTACATCCACCTGAGAGGGCAGATGAGGTCCTCATTCCCATTGCATGACTGCCCCCAACAGCAGGCTGCTCACTCCCCGTACCCTTTAATAACTCACCCAGTCTAATCCCACTCTCCCTCCCTATACCCTTTAATATTCCACCCAGTCTAATCCCACTATCCCCCTCACTCCCCGCACCCTTTAATATTCCACCCAGTCTAATCCCACTATCCCCCTCACTCCCCGCACCCTTTAATATCCCACCCAGTCTAATCCCACTCTCCCCCTCACTCCCCGCACCCTTTAATACCCCACCCAGTCTAATCCCACTCTCCCCCTCACACCCCGTACCCTTTAATACCCCACCCAGTCTAATCCCACTCTCCCCCTCACTCCCCGCACCCTTTAATACCCCACCCAGTCTAATCCCACTCTCCCCCTCACACCCCGTACCCTTTAATACCCCACCCAGTCTAATCCCACTCTCCCCCTCACTCCCCGCACCCTTTAATACCCCACCCAGTCTAATCCCACTCTCCCCCTCACTCCCCGCACCCTTTAATACCCCACCCAGTCTAATCCCACTCTCCCCCTCACTCCCCGTACCCTTTAATATCCCACCCAGTCTAATCCCACTCTCCCCCTCACTCCCTCTTCCCTTTAATATCCCACCCAATCTAATCCCACTCTCCCTCTCACTCCCCATACCCTTTAATATCCCACCCAGTCTAATCCCACTCTCCCCCTCACTCCCCGTACCCTTCAATATCTCACCCAGTCTAATCCCACTCTCCCCCTCACTCCCCATACCCTTTAATATCCCACCCAGTCTAATCCCACTCTCCCCCTCACTCCCCGTACCCTTTAATATCCCACCCAGTCTAATCCCACTCTCCCCCTCACTCCCCACACCCTTTAATATCCCACCCAATCTAATCCCACTCTCCCCCTCACTCCCCATACCCTTTAATATCCCACCCAGTCTAATCCCACTCTCCCCCTCACTCCCTGTACCCTTCAATATCCCACCCAGTCTAATCCCACTCTCCCCCTCACTCCCCGTACCCTTCAATATCTCACCCAGTCTAATCCCACTCTCCCCCTTACTCCCCATACCCTTTAATATCCCACCCAGTCTAATCCCACTCTCCCCCTCACTCCCCGTACCCTTCAATATCTCACCCAGTCGAATCCCACTCTCCCCCTCACTCCCCATACCCTTTAATATCCCACCCAGTCTAATCCCACTCTCCCCCCTCACTCCCCGTACCCTTTAATATCCCACCCAGTCTAATCCCACTCTCCCCCTCACTCCCCATACCCTTTAATTTCCCACCCAGTCTAATCCCACTCTCCCCCTCACTCCCCGTACCCTTTAATATCCCACCCAGTCTAATCCCACTCTCCCCCCTCACTCCCCGTACCCTTTAATATCCCACCCAGTCTAATCCCACTCTCCCCCTCACTCCCCACACCCTTTAATATCCCACCCAGTCTAATCCCACTCTCCCCCTCACTCCCCATACCCTTTAATATCCCACCCAGTCTAATCCCACTCTCCCCCTCACTCCCCGTACCCTTCAATATCCCACCCAGTCTAATCCCACTCTCCCCCTCACTCCCCGTACCCTTCAATATCTCACCCAGTCTAATCCCACTCTCCCCCTCACTCCCCGTACTCTTTAATCGTCCTGTGATTCAAGTAGCTAATTCCCTTTTTAACAGAATTGATTGAGTTTGCTAGAATTGCCATTCAGCATGGGATGTAATGACACTTTCTCAGTGTGTTGGGACACTGGACCTGGCACAGTTCTTGGGCAGGTCTGTATGAAGCGGATAACGAGGCGTGCAGCTTCAGAGAATGGGGTACAGTAAGTGTGGCTGATCTTGTGCCCTGATTTATTGAGGCGGGAAGCACTCAGAGTTTCTCCCACTTTGATGCCGTCACTCCCCCCCAGGAGGGGCAATCCCGGGGAAATTTCCGGGCCTTAGACTCTTGATTCTTTCTGCCCTTTTCTGACTTAAATATCTGCCCTCCATCGTCTAACTCACAAACAGAAAGGGGTGTCCTAGTGCAGGTGACGGAGAGAGACCGAACGCAAGATCCTGAGGTAAAGACATGATATGGTTTTCTTCAATGGCTTTGTGTTATTTTTTTTTATTCCGCTCAGCCGGGAGCGCTGGGTTAGCGCTTGGAGGTCTATTCACAGCTAATGGTATTAAAATCAAAATCATGGGAAAAAGATCGAGGCCTTGAAATTCGTCTTGGGCGGTGGCGGTATTGGATTGTCCGCCTGTTATACGCAGCGCCTGATATTCAGCTCCATTGCGTATAACGGGCGGATGATCCAATAACGCCCATGTAGCGCCACCGTCCGAGATGAATTTCTCAGCCCGAGAGGGGTGATGAGGAGCTGTTCTTTCACTCGGGGAGTTGTGGGGATCAGGAACGCTCGATCTGAGAAGGTGGTGGAAGCTGATTCCATCGATCATTTTCAAAGGGAGTCAGACAGGGACTGGAGGATGAGGAACTGACAGGGTTACGGGCAAGAAGGCGGGGATGAGGGACTGAGCACGACTGCTCTTTCAAAGAGCCGGCACAGACACGACGGGCCGAACGGCCTCCTTCTGTGCTGTAAGTTTCTGTGATTCTATGAATTCTGTGACAATGGTGTAAGAATGTATCAACAGTCTGTGTAATTCATTCTGTGTGCCTCTCGCAGGAACTCTCTCCCATGTATATTTTTGATTTTGTAGATACCTTGAGATAAAAGACACTTCGTACTGGGAACATCTCAGAATGGCCAGCAATACTCATTCGTTTTCTGTTCTCTGTGGCTTATAGTCCAGGAAATACAAGGGGAGGGGTGGCGGGGAAATAGGAAGTGTTCAGGTCGCTGTGCGTAACGACATTGTCGCTACAGCTGTGCATAGCGTGCACAGAGAGTCTTCAAAGTCACAGCGACTGAAAGAACCAACTGAGCCCCGTTCCCAGTGCTACCAAAGCCCAGGACGCCCCCTATTCCCTGGTGCTGCCAAACCCCGTACATCTCCCTCCCGCCTGGCGCACGTTCTCGAACATGTTGCTGTGCAAAATGGGCCAAGAGATAAACGCTGAATACATAAAGTGAAGGAACAGACACTAATAAAAAACCACTGGTATATCATTTCATGGAAAAATGGACAGTCAAGCAATGAGATCCCGAAACACCAATAAAAAGCCCAGAATACAATATAATGAAATTGGAGCGCGATGTATTCATCACCATAAATCAGTGGCCCGACTAATAATATGTTGGTGCATTACATGAGCATAGCATCTCTGTTATAAAGCACTGCCGTTCAGTACAGTGCCCACTGGCCGCATGTGGCTAATTGGGAATGCAGAGGTGGCTAATGGCATTTCCGAATAGGAAATGAAAAATGAGTAATAGGCACTGTTGTTGGCCGTGCGATCTCAATCCTCATCGTCGCACGGCGTGTGTGCATGCGAACTTTAACCTTTTTTGTGCTTTCCTTGGTAAAATGTTAAGACTGAAAGCAGAGTGTGCGCGTGCTGTCTGAGCGCTGTGAGTGCTTTACTTCCTTGGTTACCGAAGGGTGGTAGATGTTAGTTCAGCAAATATACGCGTGTGTGTGAAGTACATTTTTCTGCATTGAGCGAGGGCACGTGGCTAAAGTGGTGTCGTCGCTGCAAGATCTGTAGCTGCTAAACAATTTCTATTGGTCAATACTGCGATGAAACAGAGTATCCTGCGACCCTGACAGTCGAGTGTGCATCTGCCACCCTCCTTAGTGTCGGAAATATATAAAAAGGACGTTTATTCGTCCTGGTGTCCACTGACCTGGAGCTGCAAAGACATCAGCACCTCCCGGTCTACAGCCTTCTAGTGGCAATTAATCTCTCACTGACCTCAGGATTTCCAACGATGATTCACGTCATGTGACCTTAAATGGAGAGGCCAGCTCCATCCTAGCAGCAGAATAATACATTGCGCATTCCTTGTACAACAACAACATCTTGCATTTTATCCAGCGCCTTTAATGTAGTAAAACGTCCCGAGGCGCTTCACAGGAGCGATTATCAAACAGAATTTGACACCGAGCCACAGAAGGAGATATTAGGACAGGTGACCAAAAGCTTGGTCAAAGAGGTCGGTTTTAAGGAGCGTCTTAAAGGAGGAGAGAGAGGCGGAGACAACACACCCGTCATGATAAAACAGCGTGTCCACTGACTTAAGGGGAAGCTGGATAAACACATGAGGGAGAAAGGAATGGGAAGGATATGCTGATGGGGTTTAGATGAAGAGGGGCGGGAGGAGGCTGGTGTGGAGCAGAAACACCGGCACGGAGCAGTTGGGCCTCTTTCTGTGCTGTAAATACTGTGTAATTCTCTGTAATTAACGGGAGCATTGCCACAGGGGATCTGCCAGTAGAACAAAGTTGTGTTGAGAGACTTAGGGGTAAAAATTCAGTTGGTTGCGCCTCCCGTTAGCGCCTTAAATGGGCGCTAATGGGGCGTTAAGGCGCTAACGCCCGGGCGCAGCGCTGTTTGCGCCGCTCGAGAACTTAACTTGAGATTGTGCGGCAGCGCTAAAACTTACCGCTGCGACCACCTGCGCGCGCAGATTGTGACGTCAGTCCGTGGTGCAACGCCCTTGGGGCGCCCCGGAGCGGAAATTGAGTGGCGCCCCCTGCCTTACCGCCTGGCGCTTCCAACGACCGGAAGACTGGAACGTTATCAATCGGTCTGGGGCTGGGGGGGGCGCTATTTAAAGGGGGCCTCTTCCTGTCTTTTTCTGTGGTCGACATTTATGCACCACTCGTTCTGAGAGAGAGAGAGAGATTCGGAGAGAGAGAGAGAGAGACTTCTACATTGACTCAACGCTTTGTGAGGTAGTTTTGCCTAGTTCATCCTAACTTTGCTGCTACTTTCGTTGCTGTACCTCATTACTTTTCTGGCAAAGAGAAGATGGGGGCTGCAATGATTGGGGGCGTCGTCCTGCTCCAGCTCAATCGGAGCAGAGTGAGACGCAGACAGAGAGTGGCAATGATGGCCAGACGGAGGAGGCCCATCAGGCGCATGTACAGGAGAGCTTACCCTCCCAGGGTATATCGTGAACAGCTCTCCTACATCCACATGTCCGAGGAGCTGTGTTTGCGAAGGCTGCGATTCAGCAAGGAGGTGGTCACTGAGCTCTGCCACCTGCTGCAGCCAGATCTGCAGCCTCAGCTGAGGTCCAGGACGTCTCTGTCGGTGGCAGTGAAGGTCACAGTGGCCTTGAACTTCTACGCCACTGGCTCATTCCAAGCTGCTGTTGGGGACCTCGCCAATATCTCCCAGTTTGCGGTGCATCGCTGCATCCGGCAGGTCACCAATGCCCTCTTCACAAGGAGACGAGACTTCATCTCCTTCCCTATGACCCCAGACAAGCAGCATGACCGTGCTATGGGCTTTGCGAGGGTAGCGGGCTTCCCCATGGTGCAGGGCGCCATTGACTGCACGCATGTGGCTTTGCGTGCTCCGCGAGAGAATGCAGAGGAGTTCCGGAACAGAAAGGGGTTCCATTCCTTGAATGTGCAGTTGGTCTGTGACCACAGACAGGTGATTCTCGCTGTCAATGCCCACTATCCGGGCAGCTGCCACGATGCTTTCATCCTGCGCCAGAGTACTGTGGCAGAAATTTTCGAGGCACCGCATCAGCCAGTCGGTTGGCTTCTGGGGGACAAGGGGTACGCATTGAGCACCTGGCTGATGACACCGCTCCGTGCGCCAAACACCCCTGCTTAGCTGCGGTACCAGGAAAGCCAACAAGCAACGAGGAACATTATTGAGCGCACAATCGGCGTGCTCAAACAACGATTCCGCTGTCTGGACCATTCCGGAGGAGCCCTGCAGTACTCGCCTGAGCAAGTTTCCAAATTCGTAGTGGTGTGCTGCATGTTGCACAACATGGCAATCCTCAGGACGCAGCCAATGCCACCAGGCCTTGCAGCACCACAAGAGGAGGAGGAGGAAGAGGAGGAACAGGCCGAGGACGATGATCAGCAGCAGCACCAAGGCAGGAGGGCGGCCCACAATGGTCAAACTGCAAGGGCCGTCCGTCAACGACTAATAGCAAGCCGCTTCTAGGGCCCCTGCCAGTGCTACAAACACGAATCAACCCAGCACGCAACCCCTAAGCCGGCCAAGGCACCAATAATTCCAACCACCAGCCATGTATATTTTGAATACAGAAACTTATTTATTGTACAAACTCTGTGTGTGTCAATTCCTCATGACAAACTCATAGAAATAAACACAAAAAAACAGTCAATAATATAACTGGTTCTCACAACCTGGAGATAATGTCCAAAACACTAAACAAAAGTTGGGCCATGAACCTCGGCCTTTAATAAAAAAATGACCAGCATTTTGGCACACCTCCTACTTTTTGCCCTTCGAGGGTGATCTCCTTCCCTTGCGCACTTCCCCCCTTCTAACCCTACTGCTCCTCCGTAATGGGACCTCAGTGGCTGCAGCAAGGCTGGTGGAAGGCTGCTGCTTGTCAGACCCTGACACTGCAGATGCCCCTGAAGGCCGGCCTCGACCACTTCTGGGCCTGGAGGGCCCGGCTGCAGACTGCACCAACTCTGCATGGGCGGCAGCAGTCTGTCCTACAGGCGGTGGCAAGTGCAGTGGAGAAGTGACAGTGTTGGCAGCAGGAATGCTGTCATCGTGAGAGAGGACAGCAACTCCCTGCTCGCCCGACACACTGGCACTCCCACGGGGCAGCACTTCAGCATCCGGAGCAATTTGCCTGAGAACAGATTGCTGGCCTGCTGCGGCGCGGTGACAGCCCCGGGGACATGTGCACGAACCATCGAGGATGGCAGCAGTCAGTGCTCGCGTGGCCTCAATCTGAGTCTGCATGAGAGCAGGCTCAGATGGGTTCCTGGCAGCCAGTGACTGAATTGCAGCAGTAAGCTTTAGTGTGGCATCCGCCTGTGCTACAGCGAAGTGCTCCACACTCCTTGCCAGTGCCTCAATGCATTCGGGCACCCTTCCCACTGCACCCATGAGCTCAGTGTGCATGACCACCGCCTGGCTGTTCATTTCTGCAATCATCCGCTCCTCCTCTGCGTCCATTGCATTAGGAGTGTCTGGCATATTCTCCCTCTGGGGAGAAGGCTCCCGTTCTTCCCTCCCCCCCCCATGGCGTTGCTGCAGCCCGCTGGGTCCTGGAACTTCACCATCATCAGCCCCTTCCCCCCTGCTCCCCCGTTCTTCCCTCCCCCCCCCATGGCGTTGCTGCAGCCCGCTGGGTCCTGGAACTTCACCATCATCAGCCCCTTCCCCCCTGCTCCCCTCCGGGGAAGGCGTGTTCCCAGTGTGGCCATGGGCTTCCTCGGGAGAGGGTGGCACTGATGCTCCGGCTTCCTCCTCAGCTGCAGCATCACTCCCAGTGGCAGCTTCAGGAACCATCTCCTCAGCTGGTGAATCACCATCTGAAAGCAGGGAGGTACAAGAGTGGCTTTAGCGTGAGGACAGGGTGGCAGTAAGGGAGGAATAAGTGCAGCGAGTTAGCAAGTTGGATTGAAAGTGTCAAAGGCTGGTATTGTGAGGGACAAGTGGAAGGACAGAGGACAAAAAGGTGATGACCTTACCATTGCTGTCCACAACGGGGTCGGCGTCTCCAGTGGCGACGGGACCGATCACCCGGCTTGCCACAATCCTGTGGACGCGCTCCTCCAGATCGCTGAGGGGTTGCAGCTGAAGCCGCCCTCCACCCGTCCGTTGCTGCTGTCTCCGATTATGAGCCAGCTTAGCCTGCAAGAAAAAGGACAGCATCTGAGTCAATATACAGCCATGGTCTTGCCTGATGTGCCTCCCATAGGTGAATAGCCCTTACAATATGCAGCCATGGTCTTGCCTGATGTGCCTCCCATAGGTGAATAGCCCTTACTGTATGCAAAGTGTGGAATGTGTGTGTGTGTTTGATGAAAGGGCCATAGGTGTTGGATGAGTGTTGTGCATTGGGGTTTTAAGACCCTCTGGCCATAGAGTGAGGTTGAGATGGAGGGATGGAGAGGTATTGAGAAAAAGCCACTCACCCTGACGACCCGAGTGAGGTCGTTGAACTTTTTGCGGCACTGGACATGGGTCCTGGGCACCATGCTCCTGGAGGAGACGCTCTGAGCCACCTCCCTCCACACTCTTCTGAACTCGCGTGGCAAAGGCCTCCTGCCACTCTCTGGGAACAGCATGCATCGTCTGCGCTCCACTGCGTCAACCAGAGCATCCAAGGCCCGCTCGGTGAAGCGATGAGCGCGTTCTCTCACCCTCTCCATTCTTGGCAGCAAAATGGATTACAGGTCTCTCCAGGCTGAGATTCAAGGCTGCAATGAGCAGGGTGTGGCTGGGGAGCAAGTGGCCCCCCCCGCTTTAAGAAGTGTCCGGCGCCAGTGTGTCTGTGTTACCGCGCTAACTGGCAGCAGCTGCGCTGCGCTCGTGCGCTGAGTTAGCGCCTCACTCCTAGGCCTTTGCGCCTTAAGAGAGGTGTGCAGCGCCTAATTTAGCGCTCCACTCACCTCCCGGGGCGGTAAAAGTGAAGTTTCCTGTCAGTGCCGATAATTAGCGCCAGGCGCTAATATTTGCGCGCGGACGATATTTGCGCCCCAAATGGGGCGCGACCTAATTTCTACCCCTTAAAAACAAACTAGAGTTGTGTTTACTGGGGCAGAGAGGGTCAATTCTGGCGAAAGCATTCAACATTTGGAGGGATTGAGAGGGATAATAGTGAAAGATTATTTACAGTGGCCAGTGAATCAGTAACAAGGGGAGCTAAACTTTGGTGCTAAAAGCATAAAGAAGGGGTCAGGCAGAATTGATTTAATACAAAAGGTTTATTCGAATATCTAATGCACTACAAGTGGCTGTTGAAGCCAAGACAACCATGGCATTGAAGAGGGATTGAGATAAAAAGGGTGATTTTAACCCTTCCCACACGGTGTAATCCAGCCAAACAACGGTTAAAATCGCCCGGGTTACTTTACCGCGCTGGATTCGCCGGGATCTGACCGAGCCCAATTTTAGCCAGCTGTCCTGGGTCGGTGACAAGGACACCTGCCAAAAGCCAACAAGTGCATGTCGGGTCCCGATGACGTCTGACTGCAATCTTTACCCACAGGTGAAGACAGCGAGGGTGTCAGCCCGTGGCTCAGTGGGCAGCACTCTCGCCTCTGAGTCAGAAGGTCGTGGGTTCAGGTCCCACTCCAGAGACTTGAGCACAAAATCTAGGCTGACACTCCCAGTGCAGTGCATTGTCGGAGAGGCAGTACTGAGGGAGTGCTGCACTATCCGAGGGGCAGTACTGAGGGAGTGTTGCACTATCCGAGGGGCAGTACTGAGGGAGTGTTGCACTGTCGGAGGGGCAGTACTGAGGGAGAGTTGCACTGTCAGAGGGGCAGTACTGAGGGAGTGTTGCACTGTCGGAGGGGCAGTACTGAGGGAGAGTTGCACTGTCAGAGGGGCAGTACTGAGGGAGCACTGCACTGTCGGAGGGGCAGTACTGAGGGAGCGCTGCACTGTCGGAGGGGCAGTACTGAGGGAGCGCTGCACTGTCGGAGGGGCAGTACTGAGGGAGTGTTGCACTGTCAGAGGGGCAGTACTGAGGGAGTGTTGCACTGTCGGAGGGGCAGTACTGAGGGAGTGTTGCACTGTCGGAGGGGCAGTACTGAGGGTGCGCCGCACTGTCGGAGGGGCAGGACTGAGGGAGCGCCGCACTGTCGGAGGGGCAGTACTGAGGGAGTGCCGCACTGTCGGAGGGGCAGTACTGAGGGAGCGCTGCACTGTCGGAGGGGCAGTACTGAGGGAGCGCCGCACTGTCGGAGGGGCAGTACTGAGGGAGCAATGCACTGTCGGAGGGGCAGTACTGAGGGAGCAATGCACTGTCGGAGGGGCAGTACTGAGGGAGCGCTGCACTGTCGGAGGTGCCGTCTTTTGGATGAGACATTAAACCGAGGCCCTGTCTGCCCTCTCAGGTGGACATAAAGATCCCGTGGCACTATTTCGAAGAAGAGCAGGGGAGTTCTCCTCGGTGTCCTGGCCAATATTTATCCCTCAACCAACATCACTAAAAACAGATGATCTGGTCATTTATCACATTGCTGTTTGTTGGAGCTTGCTGTGCGCAAATTGGCTGTGTGTTTCCCACATTACAACAGTGACTACACTTCAAAAAGTACTTCACTGGCTGTAAAGCGCTTTGGGACATCCTGAGGTCATGAATGGCGCTATAGAAATGCAAGTTCTTTCTTTACAGATATGTGAAGAGAAAAAGATTAGTGAAATCAAGCATAGGTCCCTTGCAGTCAGAATCAGGGGAACTTATAATGGGGAACAAAGAAATGTCAGACCAATTAAATACATATTTAGGTTCTGTCTTCACAAAGGAGGACTCAAATAACCTCCCAGAGATGTCGGGGAACATAGGGTCTGACGAAAGGGAGGAACTGAAAGAAATCAGTATTTGTAGGGAAATGGTGTTAGGGAAATTGAAGGGATTGAAGGCCGATAAATCCCCAGGGCCTGATAATCTACATCCTAGGGTACTTAAGGAAGTGGCCCTAGAAATAGTAGATGCATTGCTGATCATCTTCCAACATTCGATGGAATCTGGAACTGTACCCATGGATTGGAGGGTAGCTAATGTTACCCCACTATTCAAAAAGGGTGGTAGAGAGAAAGCGGGGAATTACAGACCGGTAAGCCTGACATCAGTAGTGGGGAAAATGCTAGAGTCCATTATAAAAGATGTAATAGCTGAGCACTTGAAAAACAGTGACAGGATCGGACAAAGTCAACATGGATTTACAAAAGGTAAATCATGCTTGACTAATCTATTGGAATTTTTTGAGGATGTAACTGGTAAAATAGATAAGGGAGAACCAGTGGATGTGGTGTATTTGGACTTCCAAAAGGCTTTTGATAAGGTCCCGCATAAGAGATTAGCGTGTAAAGTTAAGGCACATGGGATTGGGGGCAAGGTATTGACTTGGATAGAGAACTGGTTGGCAAACAGAAAGCAAAGAGTTGGAATAAATGGGTCTTTTTCCGAGTGGCAGGCAGTGACTAGTGAGGTACCGCAGGGATCGGTGCTAGGACCCCAGCTATTCACAATACCGTATATATTAATGATCCAGACAAGGGAACTAGATGTAATATCTCCAAGTTTGCAGACGACACAAAACTGGGTGGGCGTGTGTGCTGCGAGGAGGATGCCGAGAAACTCCAGTATGATTTGGACAGGTTGGGTGATTGGGCAGAAGCGTGGCAGATGCAATATAACGTGGATAAATGCGAGGTTATCCACTTTGGTGTCAAAAACAGAAAGGCAGATTATTATCTGAATGGCAATAGATTAGGAGAAGGGGAAGTGCAACGAGACCTGGGTGTCCTGGTGCACCAGTCGCTGAAGGTAAGCATGCAGGTGCAGCAGGCGGTTAAGAAGGCAAATGGTATGTTGGCCTTCATAGCGAGAGGGTTTGAGTACAGGAACAAGGATGTCTTGCTGCAGTTGTACAGGGCCTTGGTGAGACCACACCTTGAGTACTGTGTGCAGTTTTGGTCGCCTTATCTGAGGAAGGATGTTCTTGCCATGGAAGGAGTTCAGCGAAGATTCACAAGGCTGATACCTGGGATGGCAGGAATGACGTATGAAGAAAGATTGGGTCGATTGGGCTTATACTCGCTGGAGTTTAGAAGAATGAGAGGGGATCTCATTGAAACTTATAAAATTCTGACAGGACAGGACAAACTAGATGCAGGAAGGATGTTCCCGATGGTCGGGGAGTCCAGAACCAGGGGTCACAGTCTAAGGATAAGGGGTAAGCCATTTAGGACAGAAATGAGGAGGAATTTCTTCACCCAGAGAGTGGTGAACCTGTGGAATTCTCTGCCACAGAAGGCAGTAGAGGCCAATTCATTAAATAGATTCAAGAAGGAGTTGGATATATTTCTTAAGGCTAAAGGGATCAAGGGATATGGGGAGAAAGCAGGGACAGGGTACTGAATTTGAATGATCAGCCATGATCGCATTGAATGGCGGAGCAGGCTAGAGGGGCCGAATGGCCTACTCCTGCTCTTATCTTCTATGATTCTATGATTTCTTCTTAAAAAGATCGGGGCCTGAAGAGGCCCAAACAGGTATGTTTGTTTTTTTGACTTTTGTACACAATGAAAGCTCAGGCCTCTCCTGCCGTAGACTCGTCCCACCCGCCCGCCCGCCCCCCTCTCCATTCACAATCACCTGAGCCCCCCGCGAGATGGTCCCGTCAGGTGTTCCTGCCAGGTGTTGACTGGTGGCTTCTGGACTGCACGATTTTCCAATGCTTCCTGCTAACTTCCCGCCCATTCCGGTTGGGAAGTTGGCCAACAGGATTGACAGGAGGCCCGGGGGTTAAAATAGCCCGGGCCTTATTTGCGGAGTAGCGCGCGAGTTTTCTAACTCGCACCATGATTCTCCCACCCAAAACCTGCCCAGAGCGAAAATTGGGGCCAAAGTCTTCGAGAAGAAAAGTGTTAAAGGATAGAGGGAAAGAGCAGAGAACTGGGAGGCAGGCAGTTGAAGAGCTAGCAGCAGCAGCAAGTTCAAGAGGCTGAATGGCCTTCTTGTGTCCTGGTTCTACTAAAAGAAAATTGGATTTCAGGAGAAACGGATTGAGCCAATGATGTAGAGCAATGGAACTGAGTAATTGCACTGCGTCCAACAGACGGCCGATCCGATAGCTGACATTTTGCCCGAGATGAATTTCTGGGCCGCTATGTGTTTAAATCATAGCGCAGTCATCAACGGGCGATGCGGTGTGGTAGAACACCAGGGGGCTCTTGGATCTCGCCAGAGATTGCTTAAAGGAGAAGCAAACTTTAATTAATCGCATTGATTGGCTGAGAGGCCAGCCATACTGCATGAAAAATGACTCCTTCCAGTTCGAATGGACGGGGGAATTAGGTCCCACTTGCCTCAATTAAAATCGTCTCCGTGTTCGGGTATGTCGTGGGCTGAGGAGAAGCAGGAGCTTTGTGGTTCAGAGGTCGCGCTGTGACGTTCGGTGACTTGGCACTTGGGGCTTCAGAAAGTCCATGTTCGTGTCATTTCGATGCCGTTAAACTTTCTCCCTGGGATAATGAGCCAGATTCACCAGCACAGGATGAAATAGGAATTGCAACACGGCGACAGGCCATTCGGCCCAACCAGTATCTGTTGGCGTTTATCCAAAGGAAACAGTGCAAATAGTCCACAAAATACTGACCTGCCTTCTCTCTTTACCCATACTGACAGCCCTGCTCTGTATGTCTATATTTTCCATTTTCACAATAAAAGCCTGATGTCCAAGTGCAGCACTTGGATAGCGGAGTGTTATTTCACTGACTAACCGGTTCAAGTGCATCAGACACTGCCGGCAAAGTCAAACTAGTAACTTCAACCTGAGTGGACAGTGGTTTGTTTGGATGGATTTCCCTTTGACGGAGGCCAGGAATTACCTCCGAGCTCATCCCGCTCCGTCGCTGCAACTTTCCTGGAACGGCAGCGGAGACCCGTGTGCGCACACAAGCGGGATTTTGACCGCGCTTCCGGCAAAGTTATGGCGGCGGAGTGGGAGCTGGTTCGGAGGAAATTCCCAGCCATGATCCTACTTGTCAATTAGTGGATAATTGTGAGAGAATTAGGCACTAGTCTCTGCTAATCGGTGTACGTTCTGTGCACTGTGGAGTCAATCGCTGCCAACACTATTGATCAGCTAATTCTTTAGTTAGATTAACCACTCTCATTGTTTGGAATACGATTTAAACAGACATCATCGGCCTGATTCCTTCGAGGCCATGATGCCGTGAGTCTTATCAAGGGAAGTTCGATCCCTGTCTGGCAGACTTGGGCTCTGCATGAGTAATATTGTAAGATGGGCCTGCATTCCCTAGAGTTTAGAAGAATGAGAGGTGATCTCATTGAAACGTCTGCAGTTCTTAAGGATAGATGCAGGGAGGTTGTTTCCCCTGGCTGGGGAGTCGAGAACTAGAGGTCACAGTCTCAGGATAAGGGGTCGGCTATTTAGGACTGAGATGAGGAGAAATTTCTTCACTCAGAGGGTTGTGAATCTTTGGAATTCTCTACCCCAGAGGGCTGTGGAGGCTCAGTCGTTGTGTATATTCAAGACCGTAATCGATATATTTTTGGACACTGAGGAAACCAAGGGATATGGGGATAGGGCGGGAAAGTGGAGTTGAGGTAGACTATCAGCCATGATCTTATTGAATGGCGGAGCAGACTCGAGGGGACAAATGTCTTACTCCTGCTCCTATTTCTGATGTTCTTAAGAAATTGGGAACAGTTTCTCTTTATTTATTCTATCTAAGTCCTTCATGATTTTGAACATCTCTGTCAAATCTCCTCTTAACCTTCTCTGCTCTAAGGAGAACAACCCCAGCTTCTCTAGTCTCTCCATGTAACTGTAATCCCTCATCCCTGGAGCCATTCTAGTAAATCTCCTTTGTACCCGCTCCAAAGCCTTCACGTCCTTCCTGAAGTGCGGTGCCCAGAATTGGACACAATACTCCAGCTGGGGTCGAATCTGTGCAAATTTATACCTTACAATTAACATGGTTTGTTATTTAGCCTGAAATATATGCATCAGTCCGATGTTTTTCCACCTATGAGAGCGACCAGGAGAGCCTGTGGGTATCCCATTCAGTGATTATTCCATACTTCTCGGTGTGAATTGACTCCGCTGAATTCAGCTGGTGGCAGAAACGGCCCAAATGTCTGCTCCTGACCCTCGTCCAGTGAACCCGGCTGGAAGGGCAGATTTGTGGACAGGATTTGGCGGTCGGATAGCCGGTTGTCCATGCTCACATATGAATGGTAGCCACTTGTGTGAGGTACTGCAAGACGCCCGGGCCTGTGGAACCGTACCCTAGCGAGGAGTTCTTAGGATTAGGAGAGGAAAGAAGAAGGAAATAACTTGCGTTTCTACCCCGCCTTTTATGACCTCAGGACGTCCCAAAGCGCCTTACAGCCAATCAAGTGCCTTTTTGAAGTGTGGTCATTGTTGTAATGTCGGAGAAGAAAATTGGAGAGAGATAAAAACCCCAACGGTCTCGCTGCGGATCCGGGAAGCATGTCTCACGCGCCATTGTAGCAGGTATTGGGAAACGGACAAGTGCAAGTCCAGAGATTACAGAATGCCTCATCACCAATCAGGTTTGTGACGTATGAGCACAGTCCCGCCTGTAAAAGCTGCATTGCAGTACTTGGCGCTACTGAAGGCAGTGCACACTTTCCCAACACGCACTGTCGCCAGACAATCACTGAGCGTAGGCTTTCCAGAAACTCAGCTGACCTGAAAACTCTCCAAAAGGACAATGCCATCCCTGTGAAGCAGTTAAAGTGCTCTCTTCTTTTAACAGGCACGGACGGTTCTATGAATTTTTTAACAATTTCATTCCACCAGCCACAGCGGGCAGCTTTGAAGTGAGTCAGCAGCTTCATAGTTCTGAGCTGTAAGATTGTGACTGTTCAACTCTGCCTCCCCTCCCCAATGCCTGCGCCCCATCTTCTTCTTCTTAGGCAGTCCCTCGGAACCGAGGATGACTTGCTTCCACACTAACAATGAGTTCTCAGGTGACTGATGAGTCCAATGCGGGACCTACAGTTTCTGTCACAGGTGGGGCAGATGGTGGTTGAAGGGGCGGGTGGGTGGGGAGCTTGAGTTGACTTGCGCTCCTTGCGCTTGGCTTCCGCTTGCTCCTGGCGAAGAGACTCGAGGTGTTCGGCGCCTTCCCGGATGCTTCTCCTCCATTTTGTGCGGTCTTGGGCCAGGGATTTCCAGGTGTCAGTGGGGATGTTGCACTTTTTCAAGGAGGTTTGAGGGTGTCCTTGAAGCGTTTCCTCTGCCCACCTGGGGCTCTCTTGCCATGTCGGAGTTCCGAGTAGAGCACTTGTTTTGGGAGTCTCGTATCGGACATGCGGACAATGTGACCCGTCCATCGGAGCTGATCGAGCGTGGTCAAAGCTTCGATGCTGGGGATGTTGGCCTGAGCGAGAACACTGACGTTGGTGCGCCTATCCTGCCAATGGATTTGCAGGATCTTGCGGAGGCAGCGTTGGTGGTATCTCTCCAGTGCTTTGAGGTGCCTGCTGTACATGGTCCATGTCTCTGAAGCATACAGGAGGGCGGGTATCACTACTGCTGTTCAGCTCTGCCTCCCCGCCCCAATGCCTGCACCCCACAATGGACGACTCAATGTTCAACACACCTCCTCCCAGTCAACTGGACCATTAAGACCTTCTATCCAGCATGCTCCACCAGCTTTTCCAGTCTCCATTCAGAACAATAACTTGTATTTATATAGCGCCTTTAACATAGTAAAATGTCCCAAGGCGCTTCACAGGAGTGTTATAAAACAAAATTTGACACCGAGCCACATAAGGAGATATTAGGACATGTGACCAAAAGCTTGGTCAAAGAGGTCAGTTTTAATTAGTGTCTTAAAGGAGAGAGAGGTGGAGAGGATTAAGAAGGGAATTCCAGAGCTTAGGGCCCAGGCGGCTGAAGGCACGGCCGTCAATGGTGGGGCCATTAAAATCGGGGAGGCGCAAGAGGCCAGAATTGGAGGAGAACAGAGATCTCGGAGGGTTGCAGGGCTGGAGGTGGTCATTGAGATAGGGAGGGGTGAGGAGGCCACGGAGGGATTTGAACACAAGTCTGAGAATTTTTTTAATGAGGTGTTGGCGGACCGGGAGCTGATGTAGGTCAGCGAGCACGGGGGGTGATGGGTGAACGGGACCTGGTGCGAGTTAGGAAGGCTCATTAGCACAGCCAGTTGGGAGCGGATGGTAATGCGGCATACTGGTCTCTGCAGATGCCGAGGACATCCTCACTGGTTCATTGGAGATCACCAGGAGAAGACCACCTTTAAAAGGGGGAGAAAATCCATTTCGATGCACGAGCAAAACATACGGTAAGGGATTGGCCGCCCATCGTACACCCCACCTTAGGGCGGGTGCATAACGGGCCACCAACCCACTACCGCTCGTTTCCTGCCTCCACCGCAGCTGAATTTTACCCGCCACCCGCCAACCGCCTCCCCCCATAGTTACACAAAAAATGCGATCAACATCCTTTTGTCCTGAATTTATTTTTTCCCGTTGAAACCATGAGTACTGACGACCTCTGGGGGACAGACAGACAGAGAAAAGACATCAAGTCTTAGCCTTGATAGAATTCAAAGTGTGCAGGGCTCAGGAGGGCTTCCTCTAGGGAAGAGATCACATTCTACAACGTTGCAAAGATATGCCTGGTCCCACACAGGGTTGCTAGACCTTCGAACTCTATAGCTGCACCTCAACGTTTCTGTATCAGCTCAAAACCTCAGCAGGGGTCTGAGAACTTTCATTCCTGGGGTCAAGTCCCACCCGGACTGATGGGATGAAAGTCTCTTTACTAACTGCAAAGGTCCTTTGAGTTTGGACATTCTCAATCCAGGTCCTTGCAGGCATGTGGCTGCAGCATAAAATTGGCACCAATAGCCAAACTCCGGTGTCAGGATAGTAGCTGTGGGGAAACGGGAAGGCAGGAAGGCATGTTCTGGAGTTGGGGCTGAGGCACATTATTGGGGTTGTGAAGAGCGTGCTTCGCTCTGCGTTGTGTTGTACGGTACCTGGACTGGGGGTGCTTGACACCAACATTGGGTGCCTGACAGGGAAAGTCCTCAGCATTAACATTCTTCACCTTGATGAGTACAATAAAAATTTAGTAGGGATTACCAGCGGCACAGCTGCACGCAAGGCTTCTCTGGAACTATCTCCCAGACTGTGTTACGCCGGGGCTGAGCTATATATAGAATTTGAAATGCAGAACCAGAGTTCTTGAAACTGTGGGAAATCTGTGACTTCATTCTGAGTTCTCCAAGCCATTCCGTGCTTCCAGCAACCATCAGGGACAAACGGAACCATTTGTTATTGTCTCCAGCTGCCCTCGTTGCTATGTGAACTTGCATGTGAATAAAAATGAGCCCGGCAGTGCGAGGACCTGATTAACACCCAGTGAGAATACACTTGTTAACCCAAGAACTCTTCGACATCAACACAGACGCCAATGCAACTCCTTAGACTGTCCGTGCTTCCCGACCAGTGACCCTGACAATGTCATCAGCACTAACTCAGGTTCAAATCGTGCTGTGCGACCAACGGAGATTAATACACATGAGGGAGGGCAACGAACTCATCCTTTCCTAGAATTTCTTTACCCTCTAATAATACCCTGGATTAACCTCTCCTATTCTATTTCCTAACTTACATCCCGCTATAAGTTTCCCTGTTATTTGCTAACCTTTCTAGGCTTGGGTTTGGTAGACTTTCCTTGTAACTCAAACCTCCGACAGTAGGAATCAGCCTTTTGGCCTTTCTCTGCAATGCTTCCCTTGTGTCTCTGTGACCAGAACTCACTGGTCAAGGAGCCACCTGACCAGCGCGTGGTCAGGTTAAAGTTAAGGAGACCGTGCCTCTGTTATAATAGGAGACGGGGCGGGGAACAGGCTAGTTACTAATATCCCGCAGCAACTTTCAACACCTCCCCGTTTAAACACAACGAATAGAAATGGACAGAAGAACAACAAAAATATTCAAGATAATCATAATTTGTTACCGTGACTTCACTTTTAGAATTTGGAAATGAAAATCAGGCGGTTTCTATAACGGGCGGCTGATCCACAAGACCAGTTTTATGCCCGGGCGACCAGTTAAAGATCTTCTGTCCTCGGCCTCTTACACTGTTCCAGTGAAGCTCAACATAAGCTCAAGGAACAGCACCTCATCTTACGATTAGGCACTTGACAGCCTTTCGGACTCAACATTGAGTTCAACAACTTCAGATCACAACCTCTGCCCCCATTTTTTCAGACGACAGCTGTTGATGATTCTGCCATTGCCATTTACACCTCTTCTAGATCCATCTTTTGTTTCTTTACTTGTTCCATTACCATCTCATAGAGTCATACGGCACAGAAGGAGGCCATTCGGCCCATCGAGTCCGTGCCGGCTCTCTGCAGAGCAATCCAGTCAGTCCCATTCCCCCGCTCTATCCCCGTAGCCCTGCAAGTTTATTTCCCTCAAGTGCCTATCCAGTCTCCCCTTGAAAACATCGAGTGTCTCCTTTTGTCTCGCACCATCATCCCTTTTGTCATTTAATCTCTCCTGCCTTCCACCCTATCACAGACCTCCCCTTTTGTTCGTTCCTCCCCTCCCCCCTCTCCCGGCCTCTGCACTTGCTTAAAACCCGTCACATCTCTAACTTTTCCCAGTTCTGACGAAAGGTCTTCGGGCTGAAACGTTGACTCTCTTTCTCTCTCCACGGATGCTACCTGGCCTGCTGAGTATCTCCAGCGTTTCCTGTTTTTATTTGTTAAAGACCCACCCCGATATTTTCGTACGCGCCCATGTTGCAATAACTTTTGGCGACCACATAAAGTACTTTGGTTACCAAATGCCTCAAAAAATCAAGCCCAAGCACAAAAAGATTTGAATTAAATGGCGCAAGTAATTTATGAATCATTCGATGACACACAGATATCCAACACGATATAGAAATGTCACTGAGCGAGTTCCAACGCAGATCCATTTGGTGGATTTCAGAAGCGCCAGTCCTGAACCGATGGTCGGAGAGTCCAGAACCAGGGGTCACAGTCTAAGGATAAGGGGTAAGCCATTTAGGACTGAGATGAGGAGGAAATTCTTCACCCAGAGAGTGGTGAACCTGTGGAATTCTCTGCCACAGAAGGCAGTAGAGGCCAATTCATTAAATATATTCAAGAAGGAGTTAGATATATTTCTTAAGGCTAAAGGGATCAAGGGATATGGGGAGAAGGCAGGGACAGGGTACTGAGTTTAGATGATCAGCCGTGATCTCATTGAATGGCGGAGCAGGCTCGAGGGGCCGAATGGCCTACTCCTGCTCCTATCTTCTATGATTCTATGTTTCGATGAACCTGCGGTGCCCCCCGGGCGTGGAGGGCACCGTTCGGGCATTGCCAAGGTTGGAAGGAGTAGGAGACAAGACGAGGCAAATTGCCAAGCAGTGACAATGCTAAGCTTGAGTTTTAAGATTGAAACGTTGTGAAAACATCACTACACGCGGGTCAGTAATCTGCGCCCATTTACATGATTTTATCTTCACAAAATGATCTTCTGATGAAAGAGTGCTTAATGAAAGTGATGATAAATCCCATGAAATCCTGCTGTTCAATTTCACTGTGAGCTGATCTGCTTCTGTGAAACCAATTTGGCTATAAAGATGAAAGTGTGAGCATCAAAGAATTTATGACTTCTGTTCCGTACTGTTCTCTCAGCTTTACTCAATGATATTCTGAAAATGAGAATAACTCTACTAATGCAGTATCAGAATATAATTGGGAAAATTACTTTCAGTGGCAATAAAATGAAAAAGTCATTAAAGGAAGCCGATGATTGTCTCCTAATCCTATCTGCACATTCATATTCAATTTGTACAGCTATTTGTCCTCCCCACTGATGTCTCATTTCTGCTGATTTGTGATAAATCGCAAGTTGCACTTGCAAGGCTACATGTTGTTATTTACACGTACTTCTCATCCACTGCCGACTTTACTTCTCAAAGTTGCATCATTCAGTCGTGTTTATTTGAAAGATCTGACCATAAGTCAGGCAAGAAGAATGAGCAATGAGGGAGTCTTGGACGAGCAGAAGAGGCCATGAGGCAGATCATGTGTGGAGAGAAACAACAGACCGCGGGGCCTGTTACTGGGAGACGGAGAGTGGATGGTAACGGATTGAAAGGGACGGAAAGGAGGATGGGGGGAAAAAACGTCACAGTGGTGCGGGACGATGTCTCCTTTCGAGGTTTGGGGCTCAGCCATGTTTGGGGCAGAGGAGAGGAGGGGTTGCTCCGCATCGAGCTGAGCTGTATCTGACTTGGGAGTGTTTGATGCCAACACTGGGTGCCTGAATGCGAAGCGTTCCAATCTGAACCTTGGTGTCGTCACTAGGTGCCAATTTGGGAAGAGTTCCATTCCTCAGTGCTAACTTCCCTGACCTTGGCGCTGACACAGGGTATCGGAATGGAGAGCGTTCCATTCCCGAGTCCGAACATCCTCATCTTGGTGACCAGAACAATGAAATAAAAGGTGGTTGTGAGTGGCCAAGGTGGCAATATTGCCTGGGATGAGGGACTTCAGTTATGTGGAGAGACTGGAGAAGACGGGATTATTATGAGGGGTTTTGATAGAGTGGACAGGGAGAAACTGTTTCTAGTGACGGGAGGGCCGGTAACCAGAGGACACAGATTTAAGGTGATTGGCAAAAGATGAGACATGTTTTTACTCAGCGAGTTGTTGTGATCTGGAACGCGCTGCCTGAAAGGGCGGTGGAAGCAGATTCAATAGTAACTTTCAAAAGGGAATTGGAGAAATACTTGAAGAGGAAAAAATGTGCAGGGCTCTGGGGAGAGAGTGGGGGAGTGGGACTAATTGGAGAGCTCTTTGAAACAGGCACAATGGGCCGAATGGCCTCCTGCGCTGTCTGATTCTAAGATATCCAAATATGCATGAAACTGGCGGATGTAAGAAAACCGTGACACCACCTTCACCCACCGGAGATTCTGGTTGCGCGTATTGGTGATTTCTTTCCCAACCTGCGGCGACGTTGGAACCTGTTCAGACTGGGCATTCGGGAACCAAAAGACTACATTGGCAGCAAGTTGTTTGATGTCCCCAACGAAAAATGAAAGAAGGGATGGCAATTGATGCCTTGCTCTTGAAAATATTTCAGCTGTTAGGCAGATCAAGGCTGTTTTTAAAAAAAAAAATTCTCTGTCAACTCTGCAGTTTGAAAACCCAGTGATAATTGTGTCACGCGCCGCTCAGTGTTGTACAAACAAAATACGAACAAATATGCAGCACAGAAATCAAACGCGCAATGCGAAGCGACATCGAGGCAGAGTTTTGTTTTTGATGCGCGACATTTTTTTTTAACTTCTCTCAATTAACAATTCAGCACTGTTCCGCCAGTGCAAACATCTGCTTATTGTTCTTGCAGATAACGCATTTATCTTGCTCAGAGCTGCTTTTCGAATATTATTCGTGCCAGCTTGATGCCGAGCTGAAAAAAATCCCCTTGCTTTTGAGCTCCAGTGTTGATGTTAAAAGCGGTTTTGCTAAAATACCCAGCGGGACCAAAAAATATATCTAAGTTCACACTCGGAGCAAAGGAGCTGTTTCACCATGAGCGGCAGCAGGGAGGTCCACGAGCTATATTAAAACCTTTCTGCAATCATTTAAAAAAAAATTGTTCTCTGAACATGAGCAGTGGTTGCCGGGTTGCATTTTTGTCTCAACTCGATGGTGGTGGGCCTCCTCCTTTGGTGATTGACAGGCTACTTCAGAGGGCATCAGGAGTCAACTAGCTAGCGCAGGATTGGAGTCACATGAACATAAGAACCTAAGAAATAGGAGCAGGAGTCGGCCATTCGGCCCCTCGAACCTGCTCCGCCATCCAATGAGATCATGGCTGATCTTCTACCTCAACTCCACTTTCCTGCACTATCCCCATATCCCTTGATTCCCTTAATATTCAAAAATCTATCGATCTCTGTCTTGAATATACTCAACGACTGAGCCTCCACAGCCCTCTGGGGTAGAGAATTCCAAAGATTCACCACCTCTGAGTGAAGAAATTTCTCCTCCCCTCAGTCCTGAATGGCCGACCCTTTATCTTGTTGGGGGGGGGCAGGTCACCTTCACCTCAAGAACATCAGTGCACCAGTTGGGTTTTTGCAACAGGCCGGCAGCTTTCAGGGTCACCAGTTTTACTGAATTTGACGTCACACTTTGTCATTGGTGAGACATGAACTGACAACCTCTGACCTATTCGTCCAGTCACATTAGGACCGTGCCAATCGAATGTTCAGATAGGCTAACACAGGTGTTTCTGAATCAACCTTGTGTATAAGATTACAATGACCAGTCCTAACACAGGGATTGTAGAAAAAAAGAAAGACTTACATTTCTACAGCGCCTTTCATGACTTCAGAAAGTCTCAACGTACTTTACAGCCAATGAAGTACTTTTTGAAGTGGAGTCACTGTTGTAATGTGGGAAACGCAGCAACCAGTTTGTGTACAGCAAGCTCCCACAATCAGCAATGTGATAATGGTCAGATCATCTGCTTTAGTGATGTTGGTTGAGGGATAAATATTGGCCCCAGGACACCGGGGAGAACTCCTGCTCTTCTCATCATGACACGGAATCTTTTACATCCACCTGAGAGGGCAGACAGGGCCCTGAAAGACGGCACCTCCGACAGTGCGGCGTTCCCTCAGTACTGCCCTCC
>JASTWF010000789.1:81222-108722 GCA_030390025.1 Squalus acanthias
GCACTTTGGGACTTCCTGAAACCATAATAAGCTGCTCCAGAAATCCAAGTCCTTCTCCTTCAATCTTTCCATTTTCCACTTTTTAAACTAAAATTCTTACTTGATTCCATTTGCAGCTGAGATTTTTCCGCCTGCTATTTTAGTAGGGGTGGGTTAACTCACTTAAAGTAGTCAAGATGCGGAGATGCCGGTGTTGGACTGGGATGGACAAAAATGAGAAGTCGCACAACACCAGGTTATAGTCCAACAGTTTTATTTGAAATTACGTGCTCTCGGAGCGCTGCTCCTTCTTCAGGTACAGTAGAGCAGTGTATTCCCAGCTCCTTAATGATTCATCTGCTGGTAACAACAAGAGCGTTCACCAGCCGCAGCGTTAAGACATGACTGTTGCCCCATCGTGACTGAAGATTAAAAGAGTGTATTTTTGATGCTACAGTGCAGGATATAACTGTGGCGAGACACCAGCTGGAGACCTGGTGGTCCCCACACCGCAGGAGAGCGAATCATAGCTGTCAGCCGTGGCTCAGTGGGCAGCACTCACGCCTCTGAGTCAGCAGGTTGTGGGTTCAAGTCCCACCCCAGAGACTTGCGCCCATAATCTAGGCTGACACTCCCAGTGCAGTGCTGAGGGAGCGCCGCACTGTCAGAGGTGCCGTCTTTCAGATGAGACATTAAGCCGAGGCCCCGCCTGCCCTCTCGGGTGGATGTAAAAGATCTCACGGCACTATTGGAAGAAGAGCAGGGGAGTTCTCCCCGGTGTCCTGGGGCCAATATTTATCCCTCAATCAACATCACGAAAAAAACTGATGATCTGGTCATTGCTGTTTGTGGGATCTTGCTGTGCGCAAATTGTCTGCTGCGTTTCCCACATTACACTTCAAAAAGTGCTTCATTGGCTGTGAAGTGCTTTGGGACGTCCTGAGGTGGTGAAAGGTGCTGGAGAAATGCGAGTCTTTCTTTTATACCAGTCCCCTCCAGCAGCTGTTTTGAGAGCAGCATTTAGTGAAGCAAGACGCGAGACGGAGATTAATGCAGAACATCAGAGACAGCGAAAATCAGCCGGGCGGGAGAGTTACACAACTTAAACGGAAGATGTCACCCGAAAATAAAAAAAACTGCCTTTAGTCAGTTTTGTTTTCGTTGCTGTTCCTCTCAAACGGTCTCTGGCGGATTATAGTTCCACGGGGGTGAGCAGCCCACCGGGGCCTCGCCCGAGTGCCAGACTTCACGCCAGCTATTCGCCCACAGGGGGCACCGCTGAAGAATCTGATCCTGTGCTTCTTGTGCAGACTCCAGCGGGGGCTGATGAATGAGGAGCGGGAACTCCCGCTAGATTTATTTCGCCCTCCCTCCGCCCCCCCTCCAGCCCCCCACCAACTCTGCTTCCCAGCTGGCGGGGTGTTGCGGTCGATCGTACGGCCGGAGCCCTCACAACATTCAAGAAGCATTTAGATGAGCACTTGAAACGCCATAGCGTACAAGGCTACGGACCAAGTGCTGGAAAATGGGATTAGAATAGACAGGGCTTGATGGCGGGCGCGGACACGATGGGCCGAAGGGCCTCTTTCTGTGCTGTATAACTCTATGACTCTCGGTGAGACGGACCAGGACCGCTGTTTCCCCACTGGCTCACTGCCTCCAGTCAGGCGGCACTCGGAAAACTCGGGGGAGTTGGTTATATAAGGCTTTTAAAAATACCTCTCTTGTCAGATTGATTCTGAAAGGGAAAAAAAAAAAACCCTGAAAATTGCAGTTTGCAACCTTTACGAAAAGTTTTTAAAAATTGCCTTTCTGATGGACGCTAACAAGTCTACTGTAGATATCGGCTCGAAGTTGCTGCATTTTTCTCCAGTTCGGGCTGCTCTGCCATTTGTCCTTCTATTAGCAATCAATAAATCCCGACATCTCATGGGACGCTCTGTGAATAAAGAGCACATGAAAAGCCGAGTTTCACCAAAAGGGGCTTTAAACGGAATTATCTGACAAATTCAGGCAAGTAATACGCAGAGCAGAAAACTTCAAAGGTGCTTGTGTCTCTGCCAGGCTGAGGGTGCACTGAGTGCATTTCAGCGACACAGATGAAAGCGTCGATTTCATCCGTGGGAAGCAGTTTTCAAGAAAATTGCTTGAGCGAGAATTTGCTCCTTTTGAAGGTTTGCATTTAATTCCAGCAGTAGGGAGGCAGAGTTAAATTCTCCTTCGAAAACCAAGTTATTCTTCAACTCGTTCCCTCAGTTAGTGTTGACCTTTTACAAATTCTGGCAGCAGCCAGTGTCTTACTGAGACATTTCATCGAAAAATTTAAAAATCTTAGACAGGCAGAATATCATTCCTAACACTACCTGATAATCGACAGGCCACGGACCGAAGTATAGTCAGGAGGTTTAGCTACAAATCCTGGCCGTCTCATTGCAGTACTGAGGTATTCCCTGTATATATATATATTTTTTTTTAATTCGTTTATGGGATGTGAGCGTCGCTGGCAAGGCCAGCATTTATTGCCCATCCCTAACTGCCCTTGAGGTGGTGGTGAGCCGCCTTCTTGAACCGCTGCAGTCCGTGTGGTGAAGGTTCTCCCACAGTGCTGTTAGGGAGGCAGTTCCAGGATTTTGACCCAGCGACGATGAAGGAACGGCCGATATATTTCCAAGTCAGGATGGTGTGTGACTTGGAGGGGAACTTGGAGGTGGTGGTGTTCCCATGCGCCTGCTGCCCTTGTCCTTCTAGGTGGTAGAGGTCGTGGGTTTGGGAGTGCTGCTGAAGAAGCCTTGGCGAGTTGCTGCAGTGCATCTTGTAGATGGTACACACTGCAGCCACGGTACGCTGGTGGTGGAGGGAGTGAATGTTTGAGGTGGTGGATGGGGTGCCAATCAAGCGGGCTGCTTTGCCCTGGATGGTGTCGAGCTTCTTGAGTGTTGTTGGAGCTGCACTCATCCAGGCAAGTGGAGAGTATTCATCACACTCCTGACTTGTGCCTTGTAGATGGTGGAAAGGCTTTGGGGAGTCAGCAGGGAAAATACATTGGGGTAAAAATTCAGTTGGTTGCGCCTCCCGTTAGCGCCTTAAGAGGGCGCTAATGGGGCGCAAAGCCGCTAACGCCCGGGCGCAGCGATGTTTGCGCCACTCGGGAACTTAACTAGAGATTGTGCGGCGGCGCTAAACTTTACCGTTGCGACCACCTGCGCGCGCAGATTGTGACGTCATTCCATGGTGCAACGCCCTTGTGGCGCCCCGGAGCGGAAATTGAGTGGCGCCCCCTGCCTTACCGCCTGGCGCATCCAACGACCAGAAGACTGGAACGCTATCAATCGCTGTGGGGCTGGGGGGGGGCGCTATTTAAAGGGGGCCTCTTCCTGTCTTTTATTGTTGGTGGCATTTTTGAACTACGCATTCTGAGAGAGAGAGGGAGAGACTTCTGGAGAGATTCAACGTTGTGTGAAGGAGTTTTGGGTACTGAGCAGCACCTTGCAGGTTCATTTTGATTTGCCATTCCTTGTATCGATTTAGCAGAGACTGTGGGAGCTGCACTCTGAGCTCTTTGCCTGGTACTCTCCATTGTTCTTTCCAGCACATTTGATGTGCAAGTCTCTCCAGGCCGAGATTCAAGGCTGCAATGAACAGGATGTGGATGGAAAGCAAGATTAACCATCCCCTTTAAGAACTGGCCCGTGCCATTGTGTGTGTGTTCCATTGCTGACTGACATTACATGAGCTTCGCCAGCGCTCTGAGGTAGCGCCTCACTCCTTGGCCTTTGCGCCTTAAGATAGGTGTGCAGCGCCTGATTTAGCGCTCCACTCACCTCCCGGGGCGGTAAAAGTGAAGTTTCCAGTCAGTGCCGATAATTAGCGCCAGGCGCTAATATTTGCGTCCAGACGATATTTGCGCCCCAAATGGGGCGCGACCTAATTTTTCCCCCATTGCGTCTATTTTTCAGGCATAAAATGGGTGCAAAACCTACCAATTTTGGCGCCTGTGTCTCATGCCCAATTCACCCCCAATGTGCCAAACAGGAAATTGGAATGGACCGTGTTTAGGTGTCCTGGGCGCCCACCTGATACAGGCGTTGGGGCCCATGCATATGCTAATCAGGGGCCTAATACCTGTGTTAGGACCCAAAATTGGTGAAAAACTAGCACAAGCTCTGACTAGTCTTTCTGAGTCTCCAGTGGCCGTCCCACACTGACAGCCCTCCCGGCCCAATGTTTATCCCTCAACCAACACCTAAAAATCAGATGAGCTGGTCATTATCTCAGTGCTGTAATGTGGGAGCTTGCTGTGCAAAAATTGGCTGCCGCGTTTTCCATTATTAGCACAACAGTGACCACACTTCAAAAATGCTTCATTGGCTGTGAAGCGTTTTGGGACGTCCTGAGGTGGTGAAAGGCGCTGGAGAAATAGCAAGGTCTTTCTTTCTTGTCCATTGGGTGACACATCTCCATCAGTTTCATTCTGCCTCTTTTGTCCCCTACAGGAAGTGACATGACTCCAAACTACGTCGACACAACTGACATTGTGGTGGCTCCGTGGTGTACGTGTAGCGGCAGTGGGAACCAGAAGGAAGAATGCGACAAGTTCCTGAACCATTTCAAAGAGAATGCCTGCCTCAGTAAGCCGAGTGTTGCAGTGCGCACGGGCTCCAGTAACGTGCTGCCCTTGTGATGCTTCTGAAAGGTGTATTTTCAGCTCCAACCACCACACGTCCCCAAGGCCCAGGTTTACAAAAAAAATATAAAAAGCCGCTGGTGGCAGTGCCTCAGGCATTCATTGCTTAACTCATAAATAGCAAGGAGAAAACATTGTAAGCACATTTGTACCGCGGTGTAAGGGGGGCAGTGTCAAAGCGATCTTTGATAATTATTAAAATGCTTGTGATGCGTACAGTGCAGGGCTGAGTCTCTGATCATGTTCTGAGACTAACCTGTTAAGGTAGGTGTCAGCCCTGACTCAGTGGGCAGCACTCTCGCCTCGGAGTCAGAAGGTTGTGGGTTCAAGCCCCACTCCAGAGACTTCAGCACACAATCTAGGCCGACACTCCAGTGGAGTGCTGTGCTGTCGGAGGTGCCATCTTTCAGATGAGACGTTAAACCGAGGCCCCGTCTGCTCTCTCAGGTGGATGTAAAAGATCCCAGGGCACTATTTTGAAGAAGAGCAGGGGAGTTCTCCCTGGTGTCCTGGGGCCAATATTTATCCCTCAATCAACATAACAAAAACAGATTATCTGGTCATTATCACATAGCTGTTTGTGGGAGCTTGCTGTGTGTAAATTGGCTGCCGCGTTTCCTACATTACAACAGTGACTACACTTCAAAAAGTACTTCATTGGGTATTAAGCACTTTGGGACGTCCTGAGGTGGTGAAAGGCGCCGGAGAAATGCCAGTCTTTCTTCCTTTTCTTGGATACAAGGGCAAATTGTAGCATTCTGGACATGTGGCTTGCTGGGAACTGGACAAGGTGGCCAGGATTTTATGGTCAGTTTCAGAACATTAATTGTGCCTGTGGCCTCTCGATCGTGGAGGACCGGAGACTAAATGGAAGACCGCAGCTAAGCTCCAGCAATCTTAATTTTCCACTTAGCCCCAGTTCCCACATAGCTGCTCCTGACTGGCAAAGTTACAGAGAATGACATAGAATGTACAGCACAGAAACAGGCCATTCGGCCCCACTGCTCCGTGACGGTGTTTCTGCTCCACACCAGCCTCCTCCCACCCCTCTTCATCTCACCCCATCAGCATAACCTTCTATTCCTTTCTCCCTCGTGTGTTTATCGAGCTTCCCCTTAAATGCATCTCTGCTATTCGCCTCAACCACTCCCTGTGGTAGCGAGTTCCATATTCTCACCACTAACTGAATAAAACCGGACGGACCACCCGGCATCGACCTCGGCACCGGCTACAGGACACGACAACGGCACACCCAGCACAGTCGACCCTGCAAAGTCCTCCTCACCAACATCTGGGGACTTGTGCCAAAATTGGGAGAGCTGTCTCGCAGACTCGTCAAGCAACAGCCTGACATAGTCATACTCACAGAATCATACCTTCCAGCCAATGTCCCGAACTCCTCCATCACCATCCCTGGGTATGTCCTATCCCACCGGCAGGACAGACCCACCAGGGGTGGCGGCACAGTGGTATACAGTCCGGAAGGAGTGGCCCTGGGAGTCCTCAACATTGACTCCGGACCCCATGATGTCTCATGGCTTCAGGTCAAGCATGGGCAAGGAAACCTCCTGCTGATTACCACCTACCGCCCTCCCTCAGCTGATGAATCAGCACTCCTCCATGTTGAACACCACTTGGAAGAAGCACCGAGGGTAGCAAGGGCACAGAATGTACTCTGGGTGGGGGACTTCAATGTCCATCACCAAGAGTGGCTCGGTAGCACCACTACTGACCGAGCTGGCCGAGTCCTGAAGGACTTAGCTGCCAGTCTGGGCCTGCGACAGGTGGTGAGAGAACCAACACGAGGAAAAAACATACTTGACCTCGCCCCACCAATCTACCTGTTGCAGATGCATCTGTCCATGACAGCATTGGTAGCAGTGACCTCCGCACAGTCCCGTCTTCACACTGAGGACACCCTCCATCGTGTTGTGTGGCACTACCACCGTGATAAATGGGATAGATTCAGAACAGATCTAGCAGCTCAAAACTGGGCATCCATGAGGTGCTGTGGGCCATCAGCAGCAGCAGAATTGTATTCCACCACAATCCATAACCTCATGGCCCGGCATATCCCTCACTCTATCATTAACAGCAAGCCAGGGGACCAACCCTGGTTCGATGAGGAGTGTAGAAGAGCATGCAGGAGCAGCACCAGGCGTACCTAAAAATGAGGTGCCAACTTGGGGAAGCTGCAACACAGGACTACATGCATGTTAAAAAGCGGAAGCAGCATGCTATAGACAGGGCTAAGCGATCCCACAATCAACGGATCAGATCAAAGCTCTGCAGTCCTGCCACATCCAGTCGTGAATGGTGGTGGACAATTAAACAACTAACGGGAGGAGGAGGCTCCAGGAATATCCCCATCCTCAATGAAAGCTGGTATTCCGCAGCGAGTGTCTCACCTCCTGACTCCCCAAAAGATGCCCACATCCCATGAATGAATTAAAAAAAACATACAATGTAAAAATTCCCCCTCCAATAGGAATAGAATGTTTTTCCCAGCACACTAAATATTTTAGATAGAACAAACATCTTCAAATGCAGAATGTTGTGTGTGCTATATGTAAAGCAAACTCCCCTTTATAAGTGTACAATATTACAGGCTCTGGGGATTACAGCCTTCATCAGGGAGTAGTTAATAGTTCCTCTGGAAAGTCTACCCAGTGAGCTAACTCTGACTCCAACAATTCTAATTCAGTGAACACATTTCTGTAGACAGATGTCTGATGTTGCTATGGAGATGTAAGTATGGTGAACAGGCCCAGGGGAAGATCTGCACAGCATTAATCTCCAGGGGACCTTTTAACTTTGAAACTGTGGAATATTCTGCCCAGTGTCCTCGTCAATAAGGAACACTTTCTATGGCCTTAATGGCTTTCTATAATTGGCTGTTCAAGTCCGTACACAGCACGCCAACTGTGTCCTAACCATTGCCTTGTACAAATCTATGACTGCTTCTTTACTCTTGTACTCTATGCTCCTATACTAGAACCCAACAGAGGAGGCAAGGCTAAAAAGTTCAAAAAGAAGTCCAAACACAGCCAAGTATTTGCATCTTCCACCCTTCGTAAACTTCCCCCCGTGTCCTTACTCGCACCGAGTCCCGTTCACCCATCACCCCCGGTGCTCGCTGACCCACATCGGCTCCCGGTCCGGCAACACCTCGGTTTTAAAATTCTCATCCTGGTGTTCAAATCTCTCCATGGCCCCTCGCCCCCTCCCTATCTCTGTAATCTCCTCCAGCCCTAAAACCCTCCGCAATCTCTGCGCTCCTCCAATTCTGGCCACTTGCGCATTCCCCCGATTTTCATCGCTCCACCATTGGCGGCCGTGCCTTCAGCTGCCTGGGCCCCCGAGCTCTGGAATTCCCTCCCTAAACCTCTCCGCCTCTCTCTCCTCCTTTAAGACGCCCCTTAAAACCTACCTCTGACCAAGCTTTTGGTCACCTGACCTAATATGTGGCTCAGTGTCAAATTTTGTTTGATAACCCTCCTGTGCAGAGCCTCGAGATGTTTCACTACGTTAAAGGCGCTATATAAATACAAGCTGTTATTGTTACAGGGGTAAGAAACGCTCTTTTGTCAGATGACCTGCAGTTCAGTAAACTCCTTTCATATTTACATTTTTGAGTTGGAAAGACCACAGTGACCTCTTTAATGACCCTTTTTTTTGAAATGTGTTTCTTTTTTTAAGGAAATGCGATGCAAGCTTTCGGGAACGGGACGGATGTGAATATGTGGAAAACGCCCACCGAGGCCACCTCACTGCTGAAGACACAGAAGGCGGTTGAGAGTGTCCCGCCTTCTGACCACATTAAGGAGATTACCACAGCGGATGATGCGAACATTCTCACCGTGTGTTCTGACCTGCAGGTACAAACGCCTTCTGTCCAAATAAGGAAAGGAGCCTGTCCGGGACACCTTCCGTGAGCCCGGAGAGTAAAGGCAGGGGCAGTAACTGAGCCTCACAGGCCAGGCCAGGTCTGTGCTGATAGGGGAGGGGAAGCAGTAATGGCGGTTCGGTAGTTGGCTTTTATTCTTATTTATTCATTCAAACGTTGAAACATACAAGATTCTGAATGGGATTGACAGGGTCGATGCTGAGAGGCTGTTTTCCCCTGGCTGGAGTGTCTAGAACTCAGGGGTCACAGTCTCAGGATCAGGGGTTGGCCATTTAAGACTGAGATGAGGAGGAATTTCTTCACTCAGAGGGTTGTGAATCTTTGGAATTCTCTGCCCCAGAGGGCTGTGGATGCTGAGGGCTGGATTTTCAATGACCCGTGGAGTCGGGTTTGGAGGCGTGTGGGGGGTTAAAGGTGCAGATTCGGGGGTCCCGACCCCATCCCGACTCCAACCCGCCTCCACGCAATTTTGACAAAATGGGTCGCGGAGTTCCCGACTCCGTCCCGCCTCCAAGAGGCGGGAGAGGCCATTAAAGCCCTTAACAAGCCCTAAATTGGCTCTGTAATGCCATTTTGAAACGTTTTAGCTTGTTTAACCCTTTTCCGACGTGAAGCACGCCTGATGTGAAACACGCCAGTGAAACCTGGCGGGAGCACAAGTGGATAGCTGACTATCAGCTGCAGGTCCACTATTACAACGGAGATGTGATGAAGGTAGTAATATTGTGATGAAGGTAGTACTATTAGGTCTGAAAGTCGCCTCTGATGCTGCTGCATTGTCTTCAGAGACTGCCTGGCCTTACTGTGAGAGGCCCTATAAATTCTCATTCTCATTCTGTCTCTCTGTCTCTCTCTCTTATATTCATTTTGCATGCAGGTCCACTCACAGCAAAAGCCAGGCAATCTCTGAGACCAGGCAGCCTGCAATGATAACATCATCAGAGGCGACTTTCCCACTGAAACCACTAATTGGTTCATGGGTTCCCACATGCTGGAACTCAATTGCCCAATTAAGTGAAAATTGCATCATTCATCCACATTAATCTGGAGTTGGGGGGGAAAACACGAAATGTGGGTAACACGACCCCAAACCGACCCCAAGACAAAATTCAGTATATTCAAGACTGAGATCGATAGATTTTTGGACTCTAGGGATATAGAGATCGGGCAGGAAAGTGGAGTTGAGGTCGATGATCAGCCATGATCTTATTGAATGGCGGAGCAGGCTCGAGGGGCCATATGGCCTACTCCTCTTCCTTATGTTCACAGGATGTGGGTGTCGCTGGCAAGGCCAGCATTTATTGCCCGTCCCTAATTGCCCTCGAGAAGGTGGTGGTGAGCCACCATTTCAGAGGCCAGTTAGGAGTCAACCACATTGCTGTGGGGCTGGAGTCACATAGAGGCCAGACCGGGTAAGGACGGCAGATTTCCTTCCCTGAAGGACGTTAGTGAACCAGATGGGTTTTTACGACAATCCGGTAGTTTCATGGTCACCATTACTGATACTGGCTTTTTATTCCAGATTTATTGAATTAACTGAATTTAAATTCCCCAGCTGCCGTGGTGGGATTTGAATTCACATCTACTGGATCATTAGTCCAGGTAGCCCAGTAACACAACCACCATGCTATCGTACTCCAATGCACCCTAGATTAAGGGAGGGATAAAATCATCCAGGGTTCCTGCTCCTGAACTATACTAGTGCTGGTGGACGTTACCATTTGTTTTATTCATTCTCGGGATGTGGGCGTCGCTGGCAAGGCCGGCATTTATTGCCCAACCCTCGTTGCCCTTGAGAAGGTGGTGGTGAGCCGCCTTCTTGAACCGCTGCAGTCCGTGTGGTGAAGGTACTCCCACAGCGCTGTTAGGGAGGGAGTTCCAGGATTTTGACCCAGCTCTGCGAGAACAGGATTCATAGAATCACAGAACGATACAACACAGAAGGAGGCTGTTCGGCCCATCGTGCCTGTGCTGGCTCTTTGAAAGAGCTCTCCCATTAGTCCCACTCCCCCCTGCTCTTTCGCCATAGCCCCTTCAAGTATTTATCCAATTCCCTTTTGAAAGTTATTCTTGAATCTGCTTCCACCATGGTGGAATCAGTTTGGATTCAGCGGGTGTGGCGCTCACGGTCGGAATGTCTGCCTGCACTCACCGTGCAGTCTCGCTTTTGGTCGAGGCACTGAAGGACAGCCAGTGGCTGTGAATCCCCTCCCCAGCACGAGTCTGTGCTTTGAGGATGGCGGGGAGAGGGAGCAACCTGGAACAGCAGAAGTGGGTCTGCCCTGTCACTGGCTGAGTGTCGGTCAGGTGCTTTACACCTGCCTGCTCCGACTGACGTCACGAGACACTCCATCACGCACGTAGCTTTTACACAAGCTGCTCATAAATCATGGATTTGTTCTTTGAGTAGCTGCAGACTTGGCCAACCTTCAATCACACAGCTGCCAGCTTTGACCAGAATGTTCCTATGCAGGTTTAAAGATTTTCCCATGAACTTCTCCGACATCAAAAAGCCAAACTCAGCCGTACGGTATTTGGAAACACTGCAACTTGTTAAAGTTACAAAGTATTTCCAGGACAGAAACAGGTCATTCGGCCCAAGAGGTCCAGGCTGGTGTTATCAACAGATATCGTGTTCCATAAGTGCTTCTTTATTATTTACAGTTAATTTATTGATAACTACAATTGCAATGCACAATGTCTCTCTCATATAAAAGAATGCTTGCGAACAGTGTGTGGCCATCACACTCTGGACAGCACACACCAGAGCCAAGAGTTTCCTTCACATTCGCACCCAGAGTCACACGTAATCCAAGCCCAAACCAATCATGTGGCTTCAAGGATTGCGGAATTTGGGGCATCGGGGTTATCTGTTCAACAACAACAACAACTTGCATTTACATAGCGCCGTTACCATCGCCCAGTCCCCCACCATCAACATCCTGGGGGTCACCATTGACCAGAAACTTAACTGGACCAGCCACATAAATCTCTCTCTCTTAGGCAGTCCCTCGGAACCGAGGATGACTTGCTTCCACACTAAAAAGGAGTTCTCAGGTGACTGATGAGTCCAATGCGGGACCTGCAGTCTCTGTCACAGGTGGGGCAGATGGTGGTTGAAGGGGCGGGTGGGTGGGGTGCTTGGGTTGACGTGCGCTCCTTGCGCTGTTTGCGCTTGGCTTCCGCTTGCTCCCGGCGAAGTGACTCGAGGTGTTCGGCGCCTTCCCGCATGCTTCTCCTCCACTTTGTGCGGTCTTGGGCCAGGGATTCCCAGGTGTCGGTGGGGATGTTGCACTTTTTCAAGGAGGCTTTGAGGGTGTCCATTGAAGCGTTTCCTCTGCCCACCTGGGGCTCTCTTGCCGTGTCGGAGCTCCGAGTAGAGCGTTTGCTTTGGGAGTCTCGTATCGGGCATGCGGATGATGTGACCCGTCCATCGGAGCTGATCGAGCATGGTCAAAGCTTCGATGCTGGGGATGTTGGCCTGAGCGAGAACACTGACGTTGGTGCGCCTATCCTGCCAATGGATTTGCAGGATCTTGCGGAGGCAGCGTTGGTGGTACCTCTCCAGTGCTTTGAGGTGCCTGCTGTACATGGTCCATGTCTCTGAAGCATACAGGAGGGCGGGTATCACTACTGCTCTGTAGACCATGAGCTTAGTGCCGGGTTTGAGGTCCTGGTCTTCAAACACTCTCTTCCTCAGGCGACCGAAGGCTGCACTGGCACACTGAGGGCGGTGTTGGACTTCGTCATCGACGTCTACCCTTGTTGACAGTAGGCTCCCGAGGTATGGAAAGTGGTCCACATTGTCCAAGGCCTTGTCATGGATTTTGATAATCGGGGGGCAGTACTGTGTGGCGGGGGTAGGTTGGTAGAGGACCTTTGTCTTACGGATGTTTAGCGTAAGGCCCATGCTCTCGTACGCTTCGGTGAAGTTGTTGACGATGGTTTGGAGTTCGACCTCCGAGTGAGCGCAGACGCAAGTGTCGTCTGCATACTGTAATTCGATGACAGAGGATGGGATGACCTTGGATCTGGACTGGAGGCGACGGAGGTTGAACAGTTTCCCGTTTGTTCTGTAGATTAGCTCCACTCCAGCGGGGAGCTTACTGAGGGTGAGATGGAGCATTGCAGCAAGGAACATCGAGAAACTTAGTTGGACCAGCCACCTAAATACTGTGGCAACAAGAGCAGGTCAGAGGCTGGGTATTCTGTGGCGAGTGTCTCACCTCCTGACTCCCGAAAGCCTTTCCACCATCTACAAGGCACAAGTAAGGAGTGTGATGGAATACTCTCCACTTGCCTGGATGAGTGCAGCTCCAACAACACTCAAGAAGCTCGACACCATCCAGGACAAAGCAGCCCGCTTGATTGGCACCCCATCCACCACCTTAAACATTCACTCCCTCCACCACCGGCGTACCATGGCTGCAGTGTGTACCATCTACAAGATGCACTGCAGCAACTCGCCAAGGCTTCTCCGGCAGCACCTCCCAAACCCGCGACCTCTTCCACCTAGAAGAACAAGGGCAGCAGGCTCATGGGAACACCACCACCTCCAAGTTCCCCTCCAAGTCACACACCATCCTGACTTAGAAGTATATCGTCGATCCTTCACAGGAGCATTATCAGACAAAATGTAACCCTCAGCTAAATAAGGACAGGTGACCAAAAGCTTGGTCAAAGAGGTCGGTTTTAAGGAGCGTCTAAAGGAGGACAGAGGTAGAGAGGTTTAGGGAGGGAATTCCGGAGCTCAGGGCCCAGGCAGCTGAAGGCACGGCCGCCAATGGTGGAGCGATGGAAATTGGGGATGCGCAAGAGGCCAGAATTGGAGGAGCGCAGAGATCGCGGAGGGCTGTAGGGCTGGAGCAGGTTACAGAGATAGGGAGGGGGCGAGGTGGATATGGAGGGAACTGAACACGAGGATGAGAATTTTAAATCGAGGTGTTGCCGGACCGGGAGTCAATGTAGGTCAGCGAGCACAGGAGGTGATGGAAATTACAATTCGCACAAGTCTCCTCGACCTGTTACCTCCGTCAATCAAACCCTCCATCCGCCTGGGTCTCTGCCCACAAACTGGCCACGCCCCCAACCCTCGAACGCGAGCATCCTCCAATTGCGTTTGTTTGATGCCAGATTTTCAGTCATTTTTCTGGTTTTTAATTGCAATTCTTCGAGCGTTTCAAAAAAAAAATTATCCTTACTGAGACCTGCTCTGGGTTTTCTCTTTGTTTAATGCCTCAGTATAAAAATTGAAAAGCTTCCCCGGTTGCAGGTTCTTAAACGTGCTGCACCTAATGGGCATAAATGGTAGTTAAATGTGTTAAAGCTTTTCAGGCACAAAAAATAAATATCCAGGTGTAGGTTTGGCTCTTTCCTTGCACTCTCATTGTTCAGGCACATTAAGACCATAAGAATTAGGAGCAGGAGTCGGCCATTCGGCCCCTCGAGCCTGCTCCGCCATTCAATGAGATCATGGCTGATCTTCAGCCTCATCCCCACTTTCTCGCCCAATCCCCATATCACTTGATTCCATTAATATCCAAAAATCTATCAATCTCTGTCTTGAATATACTCAACGACTGAGCCTCCACAGCCCTCTGGGGTAGAGAATTCCAAAGATTTACCACCCTCTGAGTGAAGAAATTTCTCCTCATCTCAGTCCTAAATGTGTCTGGCTCAGTGGGTAGCACACTCGCCTCTGAGTCAGAAGATTGTGGGTTCAAGTCTCACTCCAGGGACTTGAGCACAAAAATCTAGGCTGACACTCCAGTGCAGGACTGAGGGAGCGCTGCACTGTCGGAGGGGCAGTACTGAGGGAGTGCTGCACTGTCGGAGGGTCAGTACTGAGGGAGCGCTGCACTGTCGGAGGGGCAGTGCTGAGGGAGCGCCGCACTGTCGGAGGGGCAGTACTGAGGGAGTGCTGCACTGTCGGAGGGGCAGTACTGAGGGAGCGCCGCACTGTCGGAGGGGCAGTACTGAGGGAGTGCTGCACTGTCGGAGGGGCAGTACTGAGGGAGCGCTGCACTGTCGGGGGGTCAGTACTGAGGGAGCGCTGCACTGTCGGAGGGGCGGTACTGATGGAGCGCCGCACTGTCGGAGGGGCAGTACTGAGGGAGCGCTGCACTGTCGTAGGGGCAGTACTGAGGGAGAGCTGCACTGTCGGAAGGGGCAGTACTGAGGGAGCGCTGCACTGTCGGAGGAGCAGTACTGAAGGTGCGCTGCACTGTCGGAGGGGCAGTACTGAGGGAGTGCTGCACTGTCATGTGGGCAGTACTGAGGGAGTGCTGCACTGTCACAGGGGCAGTACTGAGGGAGCGCTGCACTGTCGGAGGTGCCGTCTTTCGGAAGAGACATTAAACCCAGGCCCCATCTGCCTTCTCAGGTGGATGTAAAAGATCCCATGTCACTATTTGGAAGAAGAGCAGGGGAGTTCTCCCCGGTGTCCTGGGGCTAATATTTATCCCTCAACCAACATAACAAAAACAGATTATCTGTTCATTTATCACATTGCTGTTTGTGGGAGCTTGCTGTGTGAAAAATTGGCTGCCGTGTTTCCCACATTACAACAGTGACTACTCTTCAAAAAGTACTTCATTGGCTGTAAAGCGCTTTGAGACGTCCGGTGGTCGTGAAAGGCGCTGGAGAAATGCGAGTCTTTCTTTCTTCTTTCTAAATGGCCGACCCCTTATCCTGAGACTGTCACCCCGAGTTCTCGACTTCCAGCCAGGGGAAAGAGCCTCTCAGCCTCTACCCTGTCGAGCCCACGAAGAATTTTCATACGTTTCAATGAGATCACTTCTCATTCTTTAGAACTCCAGAGAATATCGGCCCAATCCACTCAACACAATGAGGCTGGGAGGACTCAGGGGTGAAACTTGGCATCGGCAATACGGGCGTGACACGGGACGCTTTTACTGAACAAACTACAACAACAACAGCTGCTACCACTTGCATTTATATGGCACCTTTAACGTAGTAGAATGTCCCAAGGTGCAGTGCGTCCAGGCTGCCAGTGGAGCTGCTTTGGGTTGGCTGTCACAGCTCTCGTGGGAGGTCAGCAGCTTAACAAGGGCAGGGGAAAACGTTTCTTCAAAGGATAAAGATTGCTTTGCGTGTGACAAAATGTGACACCTGAAGGACATGCATCGATGTACAAGTGACCCACCCTGCTCGTGGGCAGCCATGTCAGCCCTGGCTCAGTGGGCAGCACTCTCGCCTCTGACTCAGAAGATTGTGGGTTCAAGCCCCACTACAGAGACTTGAGCACATAAAGCTAGGCTGACACTCCCAGTGCAGTACTGAGGGAGTGCCGCACTGTCGGAGGGTCAGTACTGAGGGAGTGCCGCACTGTCGGAGGGTCAGTACTGAGGGAGCGCCGCACTGTCGGAGGGGCAGTACTGAGGGAGCGCTGCACTGTCGGAGGGGCAGTACTGAGGGAGCACTGCACTGTCGGAGGGCAGTACTGAGGGAGTGCCGCACTGTCGGAGGGGCAGTACTGAGGGAGTGCCGCACTGTCGGAGGGGCAGTACTGAGGGAGTGCCGCACTGTCGGAGGGGCAGTACTGAGGGAGTGCTGCACTGTCGGAGGGGCAGTACTGAGGGAGTGCTGCACTGTCGGAGGGGCAGTACTGAGGGAGCGCCGCACTGTCGGAGGGGCAGTACTGAGGGAGCACTGCACTGTCGGAGGGGCAGTACTGAGGGAGTGCCGCACTGTCGGAGGGGCAGTACTGAGGGAGTGCCGCACTGTCGGAGGGGCAGTACTGAGGGAGTGCCGCACTGTCGGAGGGGCAGTACTGAGGGAGTGCTGCACTGTCGGAGGGGCAGTACTGGGGGAGTGCTGCACTGTCGGAGGGGCAGTACTGAGGGAGCGCCGCACTGTCGGAGGGGCAGTACTGAGGGAGTGCTGCACTGTCGGAGGGACAGTACTGAGGGAGCGCCGCACTGTCGGAGGGGCCGTCTTTCGGATGGGACTTTAAACCGAGGCCCCGTCTGCTCTTTCAGGTGGACGTAAAAGATCCCATGGCATTATTTAGAAAAAGAGCAGGGGAGTTCTCCCCGGTGTTCTGGCCAATATTTATCCTTCAACCAAAATTTATAAAAAAGGAATATCTGGTCATTATCACATTGCTGTTTGTGGGATCTTGCTGTGCGCAAATTGGCTGCCACGTTTCCTACATCACAACAGTGACTACACTTCAAATAACTTCATTGGCCGTAAAGCGTTTTGGGATGCATGGTGTTCGTGAAAGGCGCTGGAGAAATGCGAGTCTTTGTTTCTTTAAATGCATCTATGCTATTCGCCTCAACCACTCCCTGTGGTAGCGAGTTCTCTGGGTAAAGGAGTTTACGGTGAAACTTTCCGTGGGATTGGCAGTCCACAATGATGCCACTTCGATGTGGTGGAAAATGGAAGGGCAGATCGAGCGGCAATCTGTGGGAGGGCAGTGAGAATCTGCAGCAACCCAGTCTCAGCTTTGAAGTGTTTGATTTCCCAGGTGTACTTCACTTCAAAAAATACTTCATTGGCTGTAAAGCGCTTTGGGACGTCTGGTGTTCGTGAAAGGCGCTATAGAAATACAAGTCTTTGTTTCTTGTCTCGCTGTTCTTGGGTAGAGGGCTGGCACACTCACGTTCATGGCCTTCCTCCCCTGGTTGTCCTGAAATGGGAGTGGGCCACCTCCTTCCTGAGTAGCAGTTACTTGTTTGTCTTTCTGGTTGGCCACTTCAAAGGACATGAAGAGAAACCTTGTGGTTATGGGCTGGTGTCACATGTGGGCTAGACTGGGTAAGGGGTGTCACAGAACGCAGGGTATTGAAGAAAGAAAAGAACTTGCATTTCTACCGCGCCTTTCACCACCTCAGGACGTCCCAAAGCACTTTACAGCCAATGAAGTACTTTTTGGAGTGTAGTCACTGTTGTAATGTGGGAAACACGGCAGCCAGTTTGCGCACAGCAAGCTCCCACAAACAGCAATGTGATAATGACCAGATAATCTGTTTTTTAGTGATGTTGATTGATGGATAACTATTGGCCAGGACACCGGGCAGAACTCCCCCTGCTCTTCTTTGAAATAATGCCATGGGATCTTTTACATCCACCTGAGAGAGCAGACGGAGCCTCGGTTTAACGTCTCATCCGAAAGACGGCACCTCCGACAGTGCGGCGCTCCCTCAGTACTGCCCCTCCGACAGTGCAGCTCTCCCTCAGTACTGCCCCTCCGACAGTGCAGCTCTCCCTCAGTACTGCCCCTCCGACAGCGCGGCGCTCCCTCAGTACTGCCCCTCCGACAGTGCGTCACTATCTCAGTACTGCCTCTCCGACAGTGCGGCGCTCCCTCAGTAATGCCCCTCCGACAGTGCAGCTCTCCCTCAGTACTGTCCCTCCGACCGTGCGGCGCTCCCTCAGTACTGCCCCTCCGACAGTGCGGCACTCCCTCAGTACTGTCCCTCCGACAGTGCAGCTCTCCCTCAGTACTGTCCCTCCGACCGTGCGGCGCTCCCTCAGTACTGCCCCTCCGACAGTGCGGCGCTCCCTCAGTAATGCCCCTCCGACAGTGCAGCTCTCCCTCAGTACTGCCGCTCCGACAGTGCAGCACTCCCTCAGTAATGCCCCTCCGACAGTGCAGCTCTCCCTCAGTACTGTCCCTCCGACCGTGCGGCGCTCCCTCAGTACTGCCCCTCCGACAGTGCGGCGCTCCCTCAGGAATGCCCCTCCGACAGCGCGGCGCTCCCTCAGTACTGCCCCTCCGACAGTGCGTCGCTATCTCAGTACTGCCTCTCCGACAGTGCGGCGCTCCCTCAGTAATGCCCCTCCGACAGTGCAGCTCTCCCTCAGTACTGTCCCTCCGACCGTGCGGCGCTCCCTCAGTACTGCCCCTCCGACAGTGCGGCACTCCCTCAGTACTGTCCCTCCGATACTGCGGTGCTCCCTCAGTACTGCCCCTCTGACAGTGCGGCGCTCCCTCAGTACTGCCCCTCCAACAATGAGGCGCTCCCTCAGTACTGGCCCGCTGACAGTGCGTCGCTCCCTCAGTACTGCCCCTCTGACAGTGCGGCGCTCCCTCAGTACTGCCCCTCCGAAAGTGTGGCGCTCTCTCAGTACTGCCCCTCCGATAGTGCGGTGCTCCCTCCGTACTGCCCCTCCGACAGTGCGGCGCTCCCTCAGTACTGCCCCTCCGACAGCGCGGCGCTCCCTCAGTACTGCCCCTCTGACAGCGTGGCGCTCCCTCAGTACTGCCCCTCCGACAGTGCGGCGCTCCCTCAGTACTGCCCCTCCGACAGTGCAGCGCTCCCTCAGTACTGCCCCTCCGACAGTGCGGCACTCCATCAGTACTGCCCCTCTGACAGTGCGGTGCTCCCTCAGTACTGCCCCTCCGACAGTGCAGCGCTCCCTCAGTACTGCCCCTCCGACAGTGCGGCACTCCCTCAGTACTGCCCCTCCGACAGTGCAGCTATCCCTCAGTACTGCCCCTCCGTCAGTGCGGCGCTCCCTCCGTACTGCCCCTCCGACAGTGCCGCGCTCCCTCAGTACTGCCCCTCCGACAGTGCGGCGCTCCCTCAGTACTGACCCTCCGACAGTGCGGCGCTCCCTCAGTACCGCCCCTCCGACAGTGCAGCACTCCCTCAGTACTGCCCCTCCGACAGTGCGGCGCTCCCTCAGTACTGACCCTCCGACAGTGCAGCGTTCCCTCAGTACTGACCCTCCGACAGTGCGGCGCTCCCTCAGTACTGACCCTCCGACAGTGCGGCGCTCCCTCAGTACCGCCCCTCCGACAGTGCGGCGCTCCCTCAGTACTGCCCCTCTGACAGTGCGGCGCTCCCTCAGTACTGCCCCTCCGGCAGTGCGGCGCTCCCTCAGTACTGCCCCTCCGACAGTGCGGCGCTCCCTCAGTACTGCACTGGGCGTGTCAGCCTGACTCAGAGGTGTGAGTGCAACCTCCTGAGCCACGGCTGACACTGTACTGAACTGGTTGGGTTTTTAGAACAATCTGGCTGCTTTCATGGCCGTTCTAATTGTTGTGATCGGCCCACACATTGATTGAATTCAATGTCGAGACTTACCACAGTGCGATTTGAACTGACCGTAGCTGGTCAAGGACCATAACTGCTACCCTGCCTTAGCTGTAAAGAGTGGTGCTCCTGTACACGCTGTGCTGTCATTCATCAGTGAGTAGGGTCTATAAATAGGAAATCTTTCATCTGCAGCATTGTTGGCACTGATGCAGTGACATTGGCTTTTACAGATTCAAGTCAAAGAACAATTTCTGATTCATATACCCCTAAGCAAGGAGGCTGATGGAACAAAAATAACTTTCAGAAATGGCTCTGTCCTGGACATTTGGCAAATGTGCACATCATTAATCACAGATCCAATCACGTGACAGGTTATTTAGTCATATCGTAAACTGATTACATATTTATACCCATTGGTTCACGACACGGCTCACAGGGGAAAGCAACAACAACAACTTGCATTTATATAGCGCCTTTAACGTAATAAAACGTCCCAAGGTGCTTCACAGGAGCGATTATCAAACACAATTTGACACCGAGCCACATCAGGAGATATTAGGACAGGTGACCAAAAGCTTGGTCAAAGAGGTTGGTTTTAAGGAGCGTCTTAAAGGAGGAGAGAGAGAGGTGGAGAGGTTTAGGGAGAGAATTCCAGAGCTTGGGGCCCAGGCAGCTGAAGACTCGGCCACCAATGGTGGAGCGATTATAATCGGGGGATGCTCAAGAGGCCAGAATTGGAGGAGCGCAGAGATCTCGGGGGGTTGTGGGGCTGGAGGAGGTTACAGAGATAGGGAGGGGGGCGAGGGCAGGGAGGGATTTGAAAACAAGGATGAGAATGTTAAAAGCCAGGCCGAGCAGCAAAGGAAGAAGTGAATTAGTCAGTACAGACGGGCAGAAGATATTCAAAGTGTTAAAATAGCAGATGGAGGCGTGTGGTGCCAATTGTCAAGTGTTTGTGTGCTAAGATCGCCAACAGCTGGCTTTCTCTAAGTGTGAGACTGGGAGACACTTGATGAACGAGATTGGGGAGTGAGGCAACAAAATCCTGATCAGGTTTGTTTTTTTTCACTCAGCACATCATTCATTTACAAAAGAAGTAATCAGCAGTGTAATGTTTTTAATGGGTGGTGCTTGTCCACTTGACCAGGCTGTCAAATCACCGAGTCACGTGAGGAGAGACTATCAATAACGCTGGGGGGAGATTTATGCATCTCATGACTTGCTCCGGAACTACAATACCTGATGAATGGGACTGCACAAATTACCTTCCTTAATGGGGAAAGAACCTGGAATTCAGCGACAGGTGCCCACAGGAGGAGCAACGGCAGTCTGCTTCTGTATCCCGGGCACATCGGGAGAGCAGACAGGCAGGCCCTTCAGGACAAAACAATCTCTTGGTGTCGAGTGTATCTTTGTTAAAAAGAGGTGCAGGTCACAGATTCAAATCATTGGCAAAAGATCGAGGGGGGAGATGAAGGAGAAATACTTTCACTCGGGGAGTTGTGGGGATCTGGAACGCTCTGCCTGAGAAGGTGGTGGAATCTGATACCATCAATAATTTTCAAAGGGAGTCGGACGTGGACGAGATGATGAGGAACTGACAGGGTTACGGACAAAAAGCGGGGGTGGGGGTGGCTGAGCGCGACTGCTCTTTCACAGAGCCGGCACAGGCTCGACGGGCCGAATGGCCTCCTTCTGTGCTGTAAGTTTCTAATGATTCGATATTTATATTCAATATTGCCGGCCACTGAGAGTGGATTTCTTTCAAACATGCCTGCATCTCAAAGAGGGCCAGCATCAGCACCTCTTTTTAAACATTAGAGGTGTCAGCCGTGTCTCAGTGGGCAGCAGTCTCAACTCGGAGTCAGAAGGTCGTGGGTTCAAGTCCCACTCCAGAAACTTGAGCACTAAATCCAGGCTGACACTCGCAGTACTGAGGGAGCGCCGCACTGTCGGAGGGGCAGTACTGAGGGAGTGCTGCACTGTCGGAGGGGCAGTACTGAGGGAGCGCCGCACTGTCGGAGGGTCAGTACTGAGGGAGTGCCGCACTGTCGGAGGGGCAGTACTGAGGGAGTGCCGCACTGTCGGAGGGGCGGTACTGAGGGAGCACCGCACTGTCGGAGGGGCGGTACTGAGGGAGCGCCGCACTGTCGGAGGGGCAGTACTGAGGGAGCGCCGCACTGTCGGAGGGGCGGTACTGAGGGAGCACCGCACTGTCGGAGGGGCGGTACTGAGGGAGCGCCGCACTGTCGGAGGGGCAGTACTGAGGGAGCGCCGCACTGTCGGAGGGGCAGTACTGAGGGAGCGCTGCACTGTCGGAGGGGCAGTACTGAGGGAGCGCTGCACTGTCGGAGGGGCAGTACTGAGGGAGCGCCGCACTGTCGGAGGGGCAGTACTGAGGGTGCGCTGCACTGTCGGAGGGGCAGTACTGAGGGAGTGCTGCACTGACGGAGGGGCAGCACTGAGGGAGCGCCGCACTGTCGGAGGGGCAGTACTGAGGGAGCGCCGCACTGTCGGAGGGGCGGTACTGAGGGAGCACCGCACTGTCGGAGGGGCGGTACTGAGGGAGCGCTGCACTGTCAGAGGGGCAGTACTGAGGGAGCGCCGCACTGTCGGAGGGGCAGTACTGAGGGAGCGCTGCACTGTCAGAGGGGCAGTACCGAGGGAGCGCCGCACTGTCGGAGGGACAGTACTGAGGGAGCGCTGCACTGTCGGAGGGACAGTACAGAGGGAGCGCTGCACTGTCGGAGGGACAGTACAGAGGGAGCGCTGCACTGTCGGAGGGGCAGTACTGAGGGAGCGGCGCACTGTCGGAGGGGCAGTACTGAGGGAGCGGCGCACTGACGGAGGGGCAGTACTGAGGGAGCGCTGCACTGACGGAGGGGCAGTACTGAGGGAGCGCCGCACTGACGGAGGGGCAGTACTGAGGGAGCGCTGCACTGACGGAGGGGCAGTACTGAGGGAGCGCCGCACTGACGGAGGGGCAGTACTGAGGGAGCGCCGCACTGTCGGAGGGGCAGTACTGAGGGAGCGCCGCACTGTCGGAGGGGCAGTACTGAGGGAGCGCTGCACTGTCGGAGGGGCAGTACTGAGGGAGTGCCGCACTGTCAGAGGGTCAGTACTGAGGGAGCGCCGCACTGTCGGAGGGGCAGTACTGAGGGAGCGCCGCACTGTCGGAGGGGCAGTACTGAGGGAGCGCCGCACTGTCGGAGGGGCAGTACCGAGGGAGCGCCGCACTTTCGGAGGGGCAGTACTGAGGGAGCACCGCACTGACGGAGGGGCAGTACTGAGGGAGCGCCGCACTTTCGGAGGGGCAGTACTGAGGGAGCGCCGCACTGTCGGAGGGGCAGTACCGAGGGAGCGCCGCACTTTCGGAGGGGCAGTACTGAGGGAGCGCCGCACTGTCGGAGGGGCAGTACTGAGGGAGCGCCGCACTGTCGGAGGGGCAGTACCGAGGGAGCGCCGCATTGTCGGAGGGGAGGTACTGAGGGAGCGCCGCACTGTCGGAGGGACAGTACTGAGGGAGCGCCGCACTGTCGGAGGGGCAGTACTGAGGGAGCGCTGCACTGTCAGAGGGGCAGTACTGAGGGAGCGCCGCACTGTCGGAGGGGCAGTACTGAGGGAACGCCGCACTGTCGGAGGGGAAGTACTGAGGGAGTGCTGCACTGTCGGAGGGGCAGTACTGAGGGAGTGCTGCACTGTCGGAGGGGCAGTACTGAGGGAGCGCTGCACTGTCGGAGGGACAGTACTGAGGGAGTGCTGCACTGTCGGAGGGGCAGTACTGAGGGAGTGCTGCACTGTCGGAGGGGCAGTACTGAGGGAGTGCTGCACTCTCGGAGGTGCTGTTTTTGGATGAGACTTCAAAACGAGGCTCCGTCTGCTCTCTCAGGTGGGTGTAAAAGATCCCACGGCCACTATTGGAAGAAGAGCAGGGGAGTTCTCCTCGGTGTCCTGGGGCCAATATTCATCCCTCAAACAACATCACTGAAAAACAGATGATCTGGTCATTATCACGTTGCTGTTTGTGGGAGCTTGCTGTGCAGAAATGGACTGCCACCTTTCCTACATGTTGGTTGAGGGACAAATATTGGCCAGGACAGCAGGGAGAGCTCCCCTGCTCTTCTTCGAAATGGGACCTTTTACGTCCACCTGAGAGAGCAGACGGGGCCTCGGTTTAACGTCTCGTCCAAAAGATGGCTCCTCTGACAGTGCAGCACTCCCTCAGCACTGCACTGGGAGTGTCAGCCTGGATTTTTGTGCTCAAGTCCCTGGAGTGGGACTTGAACCCACGACCTTCTGAATCAGAGGCGAGAGTGCTGCCCACTGAGCCTCGGCTGGTACAAATGACAGCATTGAGGGTCAGAACTTCTCATTGTCGACGTCCTCAAAACAAAGAAGCAATGTCCTGGGACATAATGTCACAGTTGCATCCCCTACGGGTAGATCAGAGAGGAGGTCATGCCAAACCTCGCCTGTCAAGAGGGATTGGGAACAGAATAGAAAGTGATTTGATGATGTCTCTGAACAGATGAACCTGCAGCCAGAAAGCACTCCACGCAAACTCCTGGAGGGGACCCTGGCAATCAGAGTGACAGCCCAGCGCAAAGAGCGCCTGACTTCGGCCCACTGGAATCGTGGTAGGACCGGGAGTGAGTTCCCGGGGGATGAGGAATGATGGCAGCAGTGAAGGAGGCAGGTCCCACCCAACTTCTTTTATTTGCCCAATTTTTGCAGCCAACGGTGATCCCAATTATGTTTTTTTTTTGCTGAAATGCCGTCACGTCTTACAGCGGCACGATGAGCTGAAGGGGTCTTCCGCGGCACATGAATGTGCTTTTGCTCCATATTCCGAGAGTCATTCTGGGTTGCACAGCGTTGCGATATTTCTTTGCATTGGTTTCAGGTCACGACCTGATTCACGGCTGTATCTCAAATTCCGATTGACGTTCCGGGCGTTAATTAAACCCCCGAAGAAGTGGAAGGGAGCGCAAGGTGGAGCACAAAATGGCTGCCTTTTATCTTACCCACTTCAAAATGGCAGCTAGCAGGTGGTTACAAGAATTTTATTCGTTTATGGGATGTGGGCGTCACTGGCAATGCCAGCATTTATTGCCCATCCCTAGTTGCCCTCGAGAAGGTGGTGGTGAGCCACCTTCTTGAACCGCTGCAGTCCGTGTGGTAAAGGTGCTCCCACAGTGCTGTTAGGAGGGAGTTCCAGGATTTTGACACAGCGACGATGAAGGATCGACCGATATATTTCCATGTGGGGATGTTGTGTGATTTGGAGGGGAACTTGCAGGCGGTGGTGTTCCCATGCAAGGCGATGAAGCCTTCAGCGTTTACTGACGCCACGTTTGATTTGTCGTTGTTCAAATATCGATTTACGAGGTAAATGCTTTCGAAGAGGACAAAGAGCGTCAGGCTCCCACCTGCTCTACCCTGGACACTGTGAGCGAGTACTGCCATGACCCTTCAGATCTCACCAGGGAAGCCACAGGGATCGGTCAGTTAATCACCGTTGAGCAACAATGGGAACCTGTATTTTAGAATAGTGCCTTTATTGGAGCAAAACATCCCAAAAATGGGCAATCAAAAAATGGATGCACAGCCAAAGAAGGAGATATTGAGGACAGGTGACCAAAAGCTTGGTCAGAGGTAGGTTTTAAGGAGCGTCTTAAAGGAGGAGAGAGAGGCAGAGAGGTTTAGGGAGGGAATTCCAGAGCTCGGGGCCCAGGCAGCTGAAGGCACGGCCGCCATTGGTGGGGCAAAAGGACAGGTGAGGGCGAGAGGGGAAAAACAAAAGGGCATAGTCAGAGTTTGGTGTTGGGAGGGGTGAGATGAAGGATTGTAGGGCTATGGGTGGTTACAGAGATAGGGAGGGTCAAAGTCTTGAAGCACAGGAGGTGATGGGTGAACGGGACACGGGGGCAGCAGAGCTTTGGATGATCTGAAGTTTACAGAGAGTGGAATGCGGGAGGCCGGCCAGGAGAGCGTTGGAACAGTCGAATCTGGAGGTAACAGAGGCACGGACGAGGGTTTCAGCGGCCGGAGGGCTGAGGCAGGGGCGGAGACGGGCGATGTTACGGAGGTTGAAGTAGGCGGTGTTTGTGATGGAGACGATAAGGGTCAGAAGCTTAAAGTAATTTCTCAAGTCAGTTTGCATTCATCAAGAGAACTCACCCTATGAGCTGCTCAATATCTCCACAAGACCAACAGAGAACCCACGAGATCGCGTCCGCCATTGCTCCTCGTGTGTGGCGACCTCCGTGGGATAAATTCAAGGTTGCCCGCAGACACCATAAGAAGAAAAAGTTTTCAAATGTTGGCTTTGCTCAGTTGAAAGTGCTCTTGTTTCTGAGTCAGAAGATTGTGGGTTCAAGCCCCACTCTCAGCCTTGAGTGCCAAACCTAACTCATGCAACAATTCACAAGAGCTCTAACTGTGAAACTCACACTACCGCAAGGATTGCTCACATGAGGGGTGCTGTACCCAATGGTTCACAGCTCTGGATGGATGGCACTTGGAGGGGCAGGAGGCTTCTGACAATTCGAAACAGGAGCTTCATTACAATATTATAATTTGGGTTAAATGCAGGCAGCTGCAGTTTCACCTTTTTGACACTGCACCTTAAATACTGTTCTACTAACATCGTCAGAAGAAAGCTTACCAGAAGATTCCCAAATACACAAAGGCTTACATTTCAATGGATAGTGCTTTTTTTGGCGTAAGATGGCCAATTGCTCCACTCCCGGCCGGTAGAGGCTGGCTCAATCAGATCAAGTGTATTTGGAGACAAAGGGACAGCTGATTAACGTCTCACCCGAAAGACGGCACCTCTGACAGTGCAGCACTCCCTCAGTACTGGCAGCATCAGCCTAGCTTTATGTGCTCAAGTCCCCGGAGTGGGACTTGAACCCACGACCTTCTGACGCGCAGGCGAGAGAGAGAGCGCTGCCCACAGAGCCACAGCGCACACTGAAACTAATACATGCCTGTGGAAAGGAGAAGAAGTGGTGTCTGAATTCGTTAATCTCCCCCGGAGATTATTGGACAGAGATTGATGGGGACGTTTCTGACCACAGTGCTAACAAGGAAAGAAAGAAAAGGCTTAACGAACATGGTGACCTACTTGAGAAACTTGCTTCATTTACATATCAAAGCGAGTTGTGTGACCTTATCGCTAGTTTTAAAGTCTTTCCCTGCCTGTGTTCAAGGTCAGTCGTTTCTTTAGGGATTTAAACAATTCTTCACATGTAAATGTGAGGCTAGAGCTTCACAAAGGAAAGAACTTGAACAAACCTAAGATGTGCCGTACAGTAATTTGAGACTTTTTTTTCAGCTTTTGATGGAGAACTGATGACTGGAGGGAAGGGTAGGGGAGAATTAAATGAGATAGATTCATTTGCTAGATTCTACGTGTTGCAATGCAATCACCGACCTCATAGGAAGGCGTCAAGTCCCGTTCGCCCATCACCCTCTGTGCTCGCTGACCTACCTTGTCTCCCGGTCCGGCAACGCCTCGATTTTAAAATTCTCCTCCTTGTTTCATATCCCTTCCATGGCTTTGTCCCTCTCAGTCTCTGTAATCTCCTCCCAGCCCCACAACCCTCTGATATCTCCGCACTCCTCCAATTTTGGCTCTCGCTCAACCACAATTTTAATCGCTCCACTGTTGGCGGCCGTGCCTTCAGCCGTCCAAGTCAGGATGGTGTGTGTGACTTGGAGGGGGAGCTTGGAGGGGGTGGTGTTCCCGTGCGTCTTCTGCCCTTGTCCTTCTAGGTGGTGGAGTTTGCGGGTTTGGGAGGTGCTGCCAAAGGCTGAGGCTGACAGCTGCAGTATGGCTTCCATCCAGGGCGTTTACATGGCCTGGCTGGGACTGGAGACCTCCTACCCAGGAGAGAAGTGTGTGTTCGTGTGT
>JASTWF010000789.1:118722-192058 GCA_030390025.1 Squalus acanthias
GAGCAATTTGATTGAAGCAATTTGCCAACTGCATATAATTAATTTGTTGCTTTTCAAATGTCCTCGACGCTGGTTTTATCTTCACTCTTCGCGTGTTCCCTTCTGATCTGTCGCTCTTTTATGAGTACAAAGTTTACATCTAATAAATTTACATATGAGAAATTGTGACACTGAAGCATGCAACCGGAGTTGTCATTAAATACGTGCCGAGTGGACAATTTTTAATTTACAATCGCCAGTGTTGCTGTTATTCATGATAAGTGTTTTAGAAGGACAGGAGTCTGATACAGTTTAATACGCTGCATATTATTCGAATGCTTGGGTTCAACAATGGCCCTTCAATGCCACAACGTTGAATTGTTGTTAAGTAAACCCTAGCTATTAAAGTCACAACAGAACAGAGTGAAGCAGCAGAATCTTGTGACATAAGCAAGCTTAAGGGGCCATTTCCCCCTTCCCCTGAATAATGACCATGTATGAAAATCAAGTGGCACTAAAATCTTTGGCCCGTCATCTTTTTTTCTATTCATTCCTGGGATGTGGGCGTCGCTGGCAAGGCCAGCATTTATTGCCCATCCCTAGTTGCCCTTGAGAAGGTGGTGGTGAGCCGCCTTCTTGAACCGCTGCAGTCCGTGTGGTGAAGGTGCTCCCACAGTGCTGTTAGGGAGGGAGTTCCAGGATTTTGACCCAGTGACGATGAAGGATCGGCGATATACTTCTAAGTCAGGATGGTGTGTGACTTGGAGGGGAACTTGGAGGTGGTGGTGTTCCCATGCGCCTGCTGCCCTTGTCCTTCTAGGCGGTAGAGGTCACGGGTTTGGGAGGTGCTGCCGAAGAAGCCTTGGCGAGTTGCTGCAGTGCATCTTGTAGATGGTACACACTGCAGCCACGGTACGCCGGTGGTGGAGGGAGTGAATGTTTAAGGTAAAGTGTGAAGTGTTAACATGACTCTTCAGGCATGACCAAACATTACTAAATCATGGCAAGATGAAGCAGACGTGAAGTAGAAGAGGAAGTCTCCAGAGTTTGTTATATATATAAATAGAGAGATAGATGATAACCTTGTCTTCTTGTTACAGGACAATGGACCAAAGTTCAACACTTCCAAAGACCAGAGTCTCTGTCTCCCTGAGGTACGTTGTATTTTGACGCGTGCTTTTTGCGAGTCCCTTTTGTCTTTGAGCAGTGAGGTGTAATGAGGTTGTTTGGAGCAGGAGGACCCTTTGATTGGCAAAGCGCTCGGGTTCCACCTCAGGTGAGTGCCCTTCGGCCCTGGAGCCATTTTAAGCATCAAAGCAAAGTGACCACACTCACTTCAAGTGGAAGGGGAGCTCGGCTTCTCTCAATCGCCAGGCCTGATGGTGGGTCACCGAGTGAACTCCTTAACAGCTGCACACAGATCGTCAAGAGGTGACTAATGTAGTGGACAGGGGAATGTCTATGGATGTTATTTATATGGACTTCCAGAAGACATTTGATAAAGTCCCTCATAAGAGACTGTTAACTAAGGTAGAAGCCCACGGAATTGAGGGCAAATTATTGACCTGGTTAGGAAATTGGCTGAGCGGCAGGAGACAGACAGTAGGGATAATGGGCAGGTACTCAAATTGGCAGAATGTGACTAGTGGTGTCCCGCAGGGATCTGTGTTGGGGCCTCAACTATTCACAGTATTTATTAACAATTTAGATGCTGGCATAGAAAGTCATATATCCAAATTTGCCAGTGACACAAAGATAGGCAGCATTGTAGGCAGTGTAGATGGAAACATAAAATTACAAAGAGATATTAATAGATTAAGTGAATGGGCAAAACTGTGGCAAATGTATTTCAATGTAGGCAAATGTGAGGTCATCCACTTTGGACCTAAAAAGGATACAACAGGGCACTTTCTAAATGGTGAAAGGCTAAAAACAATGGAGGCCCAAAGAGACTTGGGGGTCCAGGTACATAGATCATTAAAATGTCATGAACAGGTACAGAAAATAATCAAAAAGGCTAATGGAATGCTGGCCTTTATATCTGGAGGACTAGAATACAAGGGGGTAGAAGTTATGCTGCAGCTATACAAAGACCTGGTTAGACCGCACCTGGAGCACTGTGAGCAGTTCTGGGCACCACACCTTAGGAAGGATATATTGGTCTTGGAGGGAGTGCAGCGTAGGTTTACCAGAATGATACCCGGACTTCAAGGGTTAAATTACGAGGAGAGATTACACAAACTAGAGTTGTATTCCCTGGAATTTAGAAGGTTAAGGGGTGATCTGATTGAAGTTTTCAGGATATTAAGGGGAACAGATAGGGTAGATCGAGAGAAACTATTCCCGCTGGTTGGGGATTCTAGGACTAGGGGGCAGAGTCTAAAAATTAGAGCCAGACCTTTCAGGAGTGAAGTTAGGAAACACTTCGGCACACAAAGGCTGGTAGAAGTTTGGAACTCTCTTCCGCAAATGGCAATTGATACTAGATCAATTGTTAATTTTAAATCGGTGATTGATAGCTTTTTGTTAACCAAAGGTATTGAGGGATATGGGCCAAAGGCGGGTATATGGAGTTAGGTCGCAGATCAGCCGTGATCTCATTGTGTGGCAGAACAGGCTCGAGGGGCTGAATGGCCTCTATGTTCCTATGTATTTATACAGCGCCTTTAACATAGTAAAATGTCTCAAGGCACTTCACAGAAGTGTAAATCAGACAAAAATTGACACCGAGCCACATAAGAAGATATTAGGACAGATGGCCAAAAGCTTGGTCAAAGAGGTGGGTTTTAAGGAGTGTTTTAAAGGAGGAGAGAGAGGCGGAGAGGTTTAGGGAGGGAATTCCCGAGCTTAGGGCCCAGGCAGCTGAAGACACGGCCACCAATGGTGGAGCGATGAAAATCGGGGGATGCGCAAGAGGCCAGAATTGGAGGAGCGTCACATTTTCGGAGGGCTGTAGGGCTGGAGGAGGTTCCAGAGATAGGGCGGGGTGAGGGCCATGGAAGGATTTGAACACGAGGCTGAGAATGAAGCATGTGACAAGCAGCCAGCAGAGTGTGAACAAGTGGGGAGGAAACGGAAACGTTTTCAAATGTACAACAAAATCCAGAGAGTGACACATTTTCCTCTTACAGACGCAAGTTCCGGCACTGAACAAGGACAAGATGAAAGACATGGATAAAGTAACAAGCTACACCAACCCAAGGGATACGAAGTCATTCAGTGCATGCATACGTGCCAGTGTGGCATGGGTAGCCCTTTCCTCTTTTATCGTAACAATCCTGACATCATAGGAGCCCTAGAAGAATTCAGGTTTTCACATCCATCCTACTTAATTGAAAAATGATACCCCTGTGGAGATAAATGCAAACAAATTCACTGAATTTTAAGGAAGAGAGAGAGAGAGAGAGAGAGCGAGAGGGGAAAGTTGTGATTGCTTTGGTATGAATGTGTTAACAAAGTGTTGGTTTCCAAAGGCTTTTCATGGACACAGTGCTGAGAACAGGCTGGGACCTCACTTCATATTAAAAAAAAAAGAAAAAAAAGCACAACTGCCTCTTCAAGCCTCGCTGTCTGCCGGAGCCTCAGTACTGGGCTGTTTACTGGACTTGGGTAATTAGCTGAAACAGGTTGGGCTTCATTCAGCAAAGCCTTCCGAGTTGGATCAATATTCACTCCTCACCAATGGTCAAAGGCTGAAGGACAGGATTCCAATTCGGTGACACTGCTGCGGTGATTAATGGGTTGTGTAAAACCACTATTCTGTTTTATTGTGTGTACGTTTTCCCCCTGCCGAACCCTTGTTCTTGGAGTTGAGGAGAGATACCGGTGTGTTAAAACTCCCAATGTTTTCTACACAATATCATTTCTACCCAAAGGAACGTATGCGTTCTGTTTACGTGTGAAAAATGTTTCTTCCTTTGTTTCCAAACTTTCTAGAAGTGTTTCATGCAGTACTAGATGTATATCCCAGCTTGCACTGCTTTCGCGAGCTGCTTATTAAATTATACCGTCATTGTATAGTGTATTATTTCAGTAACATAAACAGGAATATATCTATACTTGGATATCATCTGCTGTTTTCTTTGTTATTTTTAATGTTTAATTGTTCGCTGAAGTGGAATTTAAAGCAAAGACGATGTTTTAAGAACAAAAGAACATAAGAAATAAGAGCAGGAGTCGGCCATACGGCCCCTCGAGCCTGCTCCACCATTCAATAGGATCATGGCTGATCTTCGACCTCAACTCCACTTTCCCGCCCAATCTCCATATCCCTTGATTCTCCTAGAGTCCAAAAATCTATCGATCTCAGCCTTGAATATACTCAAAGACTCAGCATTCACAGCCCTCTGGGGCAGAGAATTCCAAAGATTCACAACCCTCTGTGTGAAGAAATTCCTCCTCATCTCAGTCTTAAATGGCCGACCCCTTATCATGAGACTATGCCCCCGAGTTCTAGACACTCCAGCCAGGGGAAACAACCTCTCAGCATCTACCCTGTCAATCCCCCTCAGAATCTTGTATGTTTCAATGAGATCACCTCTCATTCTTCTAAACTCCAGAGAGTATAGGCCCATTCTACACAATCTCTCATCATAGGACAGCCCTCTCATCCCAGGAATCAATCTAGTGAACCTTCGTTGCACCGCCTCCAAGGCAAGTATATCCTTCCTCAGATAAGGAGACCAGAACTGTGCACAGTACTCCAGGTGTGGTCTCACCAAGGCCCTGGACAATTGTGATGCGGAGATGCCGGTGTTGGACTGGGGTGGACAAAAGTGAGAAGTCGCACAACACCAGGTTATAGTCCAACAGCTTTATTTGAAATCACAAGCTTTCGGAGCGGCTGCTCCTTCGTCAGGTGAAGTGAAGAAATACATATGGGCACAGCATATATAGTCAGAGAACACTGCCAGACGACTACAGTTAATCTTTCTAACTGCCCTAAGAGCAGCGCTCTGAAAGCTTGTGATTTCAAATAAAGCTGTTGGACTATAACCTGGTGTTGTGCGACTTCTCACTGTACAATTGTAGCAAGACTTCCTTACTCTTATACTCCAACCCCCTTGCAATAAAGGCCAACATGCCATTTGCCTTCCTTATTGCTAGCTGTACCTGCATGCTAGTGGTACATTTGAAAGAGAAAGTGTTCTGCTTGAATAAATGATGCCATCTTCAGGCTGCATGACGGGGTGACCTAAATGTGTGCCTTCTGACGAAGCCGGACTCTGTACCTGCGCCCTGAACCGGAGAGGGAAAATCTCTCTGAGTAAAAGATTCAGCCCTGCTTGTAGCTCCAGCAGGCGACAGTCACCTCAATCATTTCCTGTACCTTGTTACGACCTCGGCCCGTTCTACACGGCTCCTCGGAAAGAGGCTACCTAACGTCTTCGAAAACCGCAGATAGCATCAAACAATCATCTGTGACGGGCACAGGAGGCGGCCGTTCGGCCCCTCGAGCCTGCTCCGCCATTCAATCAGGTCATGGCTGCTCTGCACCTCAACTCCGTTCACCCGCCTTTGCTCCATATCCCACCATACCCGCACCCAACAAAAACCGACCAATCTCAGTCTTGACCCCCAGCATCCACAGGCTTTTAGGGAAGAGCGTTCCAGATTTCTACTGGAACATGTGTGAAAAATTGCTTCCTGGTTTCGCTCCTGAATGCCCGAGCTCTCATGTTAGATAGGGAGTGAGTTGGGAGGTGCACCTGTATTTAACATTGAAATAAGCATTGAACCAGACACTGTGACAACAGATTTGTTCAGGAAACAGTGGCGTTCAGTGCAAGAGTCAAGTGGCTGATGGGAGCCGGCTCACTTGTCAGTGTATCACTCGGAACGGAGGAAGGGGAGGAGGCCATTCAGCCCCTCGAGCCTGTTCTGTCACCACCGTGGCTCCATGTTTCGATCTGGTTCTGTTCATACTGCCTCCTTCATTCAGCACCGCCCAATTGGTCAGAGCTGGTCAGAGATGCTCCCTGTTTGAAGGAGATGAGCCTCCGAGGGATGGCGTGAGTCTCCCTGATGATCACCTCCTGCCAGCTGTACGCCTGTCACTGGGAGACTCTCCACCGAACAACTTCAGGGAGACCCAACAATACGCTTTCAGCATGGGGCTGCCGAGTCTGCCAGTCGGGACTGAAACTCTGCAGTCAGCACCTGAAGTTGGGAGCCCAGTATTGAACGGATCAATAACGATATCAATAAATCCTCTGGTGTGGTTCACTGTGAATCAGAGGATCCACTAAAGTGTGACATCTGAAGCGTGACAGCAAGTAAGTGTGACATTCACAGGAAGTGCGCGCCATGCACAAAGCTGAGAATATATTGGAGGTGCAAATTTTAATACCTATTTGTACAAGTTGTACTTTCCTGTCAAGTTATCAGTTTCTAAACTTCACCACAATAGGTGATGCCATTTAGTGTGTTATATGGGTCTGTGATGGAAGGAAATGCACGTTACCACGTCACATGGCAATCTTACGGCTACTGCGGACTTCTGCTGGATGCTTCGTGTTTGCTAACACCATGGTCTGCATTTTACCACATTGGTCATTCAGATGCGGAGGGCCGTGGGTCTGATGGACCTCTTTGTGGGAGCAGTAAAGAGTAAAGTTTAGCCTACCACTCCGAACCGAGAACTGGGTGGGATTGTGTTTGAAGGCGGGACTGCAAAACCCCGAGATCCTGTTCCGGCCCCTCACGTGCAGCCCCCAGCAGCTGTACCTCATGGTTTCATAATCACATTCAAATGTTGCTCGACAATTTCATATCTCGTACAGAGACTGGGGCACAAAAATCTAGGCTGACACTCCCAGTGCAGTACTGAGGGAGCGCTGCACTGACGGAGGGGCAGTACTGAGGGAGTGCTGCACCGTCGGAGGGGCAATACTGAGGGAGCGTTGCACTGTCGGAGTGTCAGTACTGAGGGAGTGCTGCACTGTCGGAGGAGCAGTACTGAGGGAGCGCTGCACTGTCGGAGGGACAGTACTGAGGGAAAGCCGCACTGTCGGAGCGTCAGTACTGAGGGAGTGCTGCACTGTCGGAGGGTCAGTACTGAGGGAGAGCCGCACTGTCGGAGGGTCAGTGCTGAGGGAGCGCTGCACTGTCGGAGGGTCAGTACTGAGGGAGAGCCGCACTGTCGGAGGGTCAGTGCTGAGGGAGCGCTGCACTGTCGGAGGAGCAGTACTGAGGGAGCGCCGCACTGTCGGAGGGGCAGTGCTGAGGGAACGCCGCACTGTCGGAGGGGCGGTACTGAGGGAACGCCGCACTGTCGGAGGGGCAGTGCTGAGGGAGCGCAGCACTGTCGGAGGGGCAGTACAGAGGGAGCGCCGCACTGTCGGAGGGGCGGTACTGAGAGAGCGCTGCACTGTCGGAGGGGCAGTACTGAGGGAGCGCCGCACTGTCGGAGGGGCAGTACTGGGGGAGCACTGCACTGTCGGAGGGGCAGTACTGAGGGAGCGCCGCACTGTCGGAGGGGCAGTACTGAGGGATTGCCGCACTGTCAGAGGAGCAGTACTGAGGGAGCACTGCACTGTCGGAGGGGCAGTACTGAGGGAGCGCTGCACTGTCGGAGGGGCAGTACTGAGGGAGCGCCGCACTGTCGGAGGGGCGGTACTGAGGGAGCGCCGCACTGTCGGAGGGGCAGTACTGAGGGAGCGCTGCACTGTCAGAGGGGCAGTACTGAGGGAGCGCCGCACTGTCGGAGGAGCAGTACTGAGGGAGCGCCGCACTGTCGGAGAGGCAGTACTGAGGGAGTGCTGCACTGTCGGAGGGGCAGTACTGAGGGAGTGCTGCACTGTCAGAGGGGCAGTACTGAGGGAGCGCCGCACTGTCGGAGGGGCAGTACTGAGGGAGCGCCGCACTGTCGGAGGGGCAGTACTGAGGGAGTGCTGCACTGTCGGAGGTGCCGTCTTTCAGATGGAACGTTAAACCGAAGGCCCGTCTGCCCTCTCAGGTGGTTGTGAAAGATTCCACAGCCACTACTGGAAGAAGGGTAGGGGAGTTCTCCAGTCTCATTAGTGTTGCAGCATTGGGCAGGCGGCAGTCTGGGAAGCCCCAGGAAAGCCCACGGTGATGCACAACAGAGTCTCCGCTGCCCGTCCGGTCCAGTTACGTTGGCGGAGCGGGAACAGTTCCCCGGAAACTCCCGGCCTTCGATGCTTAACGTGTGGTGAATATTCAGCCCAGCGGAAATTTCCACGGTGAATAAGCAGGCCTGCTGGATTCGATTCCTTCAGTCCAAATGCTTTCGCTAATAAACAGGCTAAATGTTATTTTTAGAAATGCGAAGGGACTATTTTAGCATCGACACAAAACGCCAACTTTATTAATATTTACGGCCTCATTTAAATATATTTCTGGCACAGATTCATGCCGAAGCTGTTAAAGTCACAACAGAACAGAGTGAAGCAGCAGAATCTTGTGACATAAACACGCTTAAGGGGTCATTTCTCCCTTGCCCTGAATTGTGGGACCGAATGATGAAAATGTATGAAAATTGAGTGGCCCGAAAATCTTTGGCCCGTCATCTTTTTTTCTATTCGTTCCTGGGATGTGGGCGTCGCTGGCAAGGCCGGCATTTATTGCCCATCCCTAATTGCCCTTGAGAAGGTGGTGGTGAGCCACCTTCTTGAACTGCTGCAGTCCGTGTGGTGAAGGTGCTCCCACAGTGCTGTTAGGGAGGGAGTTCCAGGATTTTGACCCAGCGACGATGAAGGAACGGCCGATATATTTCCAAGTCAGGATGGTGTGTGACTCGGAGGGGAACTTGGAGGTGGTGGTGTTCCCATGCGCCTGCTGCCCTTGTCCTTCTAGGTGGAAGAGGTCGCGGGTTTGGCAGGTGCTGCCGAAGAAGCCTTGGCGAGTTGCTGCAGTGCATCTTGTAGATCTCTTGAGATGAGGTGGGACAAATGTAGCAAGACCGCCAGCACAGCATTGCCAACGACCTGGTAAACAGTCGCTGGTAGATACACTGACAGCTCATCACCATGGCTTTGCTCCTACTATACAGGTAAGACAGTGCTCAACCTAGGAATTCATTGCAAAAATTAACCTCGTAACAACCTCCCACTGGTAATAACTGATTGGCATTGAGAATGTGCACTCACTGGTGTCGTGCTCCTGGGGTATGAACCCGTTCTGACCGCAGCAAATTAGCACAATAAGAAAGATTTATATAGCTCCTCCTCCCATCACTCAGGACGCCCCAATCCGATTTACAGTCAAAGAATTACTTTTGAAGTGCACACACTCTTCTTATGGATACCAACATGGCAGCCAATTTGTGAACAGCAAGCTCCACAAATCGCAATGTCTAGTTAATCTGTGTTAGTGATGTTGGTGACGGAGAGTGGTCGAACTGGTCCGGGCCGGTGTTTATGCTCCACACGAGCCTTGGAGGAACGTTGCTCTTCCAATAGAGGCTGTGGGATCTTTTATGTCCACCTGATCAGGCAGACGGGGCCTCGGTTGGACAGCTGACCCGAAAGACGGCACCTCTGACGGTGCGGCACTCCCTCAGTACTGCCCCTCCGACAGTGCAGTGCTCCCTCAGTACTGACCCTCTGACAGTGCGGCACTCCCTCAGTACTGCCCCTCAACAGTGCGGCGCTCCCTCAGTACTGCCCCTCCGACAGTGCAGCGCTCCCTCAGTATTGCACCTCCGACGGTGCAGCGCTCCCTCAATACTGACCCTCCGACAGTGCGGCACTCCCTCAGTACTGCCCCTCCGACAGTGGAGTGCTCCCTCAGTACTGCCCCTCCGACAGTGCAGTGCTCCCTCAGTACTGACCCTCCGACAGTGCGGCGCTCCCTCAGTACTGCACCTCCGACGGTGCAGCACTCCCTCAGTACTGCCCCTCCGACAGTGCGGTGCTGTCTCAGTACTGCCCCTCCGACAGTGCAGCACTCCCTCAGTACTGCCCCTCTGACAGTGCGGCACTCCCTCAGTACTGCCCCCTCCGACAGTGCAGCGTTCCCTCAGTACTGCCCCTCCAACAGTGCAGCGCTCCCTCAGTACTGGTCCTCCGACAGTGCGGCGCTCCCTCAGTACTGCCCCTCTGACAGTGCGGCGCTCCCTCAGTACTGGCCCTCCGACAGTGCGGCGCTCCCTCAGTACTGCCCCTCTGACAGTGTCGCACTCCCTCAGTACTGCCCCTCCGACAGTGCGGCGCTCCCTCAGTACTGCCCCTCTGACAGTGCGGCGTTTGCTCAGTACTGCCCCTCCGACAGTGCGGCGCTCCCTCAGTACTGCCCCTCTGACAGTGCGGCGCTCCCTCAGTACTGCCCCTCCGACAGTGCGGCGCTCCCTCAGTACTGCCCCTCTGACAGTGCGGCGCTCCCTCAGTACTGCCCCTCCGACAGTGCAGCGCTCCCTCAGTACTGACCCTCCAACAGAGCGGCGCTCCCTCAGTACTGCCCCTCTGACAGTGTAGCACTCCCTCAGTACTGGCACTGGGAGCGTCAGCCTGGATTATTCGTTCAAATCCCGGAGCGGGGCTTGAAGCCACCACCGTCTGACTCAGAGGTGGGAAATCTAATAAGTTTTGGCACTTGGCTTTGAGATGACAGCATTACGTTGTACACATACCCCTGAGAAACAGTCAGGAACACAGTCTGGGGACTGAGACGCCTTGTGATTTACTCGCTAATTGTGCTACCAACCTGTATCCCCATCTCATTTCTGAGAATATGTACACAGCAAGGGGTGCAGCGCAATCCCCGGCAACACTTTCAACAAGCACTTGTCTGCAGCGGTCTTTGATACGGTTGTAAGAGAACGTTGTAACATTTACATTTACCCAGGGAAAACAACAAAGTGTGATCGAGAGTTGGTAAATGCTACACTATTGTCACTCATTGTATTCATTGAACAGGGTATTTGCAGGCAATTTCACCTCTCGCTGATCCCCTCCTCTTTAAATAAGACGACAACACAAAACATGAAAAGGTTCTTCTGAATCTGTTTCTTTTCAGAAAAATATTTTCGCGATGGTGACGCAGTCTGAGGGTAAAATCTGCGATTCTTTGATATGCACCCTGCAACTTTGCAACTGGGTGCTTATTAACTCCCTCACTGACAAATCTATTACTAAATACAGCAATCACACTGCCTGCTGCACACTCGGATCATTCCCTGCGCCACTTTAGCCAACGTGTGTAGTCCTTTAGATGAGAAAAGTTTGAAATCTAAGAAAGGAGCAATTCATGGTCACACAGACATCTAATACAGAGTTAGAAGCAGGTGACGAAGGGGTTAATTGAGAGCTTATTTCCCTGTAGAATATTTTTCTAGAAAAGAGAAGACTGAGGTATGACCTGATAGAGTTCTTACAGATTATGAAAGGGTTCGGTAGGATAGACGGAGAGAAAATGTTTCCACTTGTGGGAGAGATCAGAACTAGAGGTCATAAATATAAGATCGTCACTAATAAATCCAATCGGGAATTCAGGAGAAACTTCTTTACCCAGAGAGTGGTGAGAATGTGGAACTCGCTGCCGCAGGGAGTGGTTCAGGCGAATAGCAGAGATGCATTTAAGGGGAAGCTGGATAAACACATGAGGGAGAAAGGAATAGAAGGATATGCTGATAGGGTGAGATGAAGAGGGGTGGGAGGAGGCTGGTGTGGAGCATAAACACCGTCACGGAGCAGTGGGGCCGAATGGCCTGTCTCAGTGCTTTGTAATACTTTGTATATATCTCTTAGGTAGATGCATGTTGAAGATTGAGGGACTGGGAAGGGCCCCAGAACAGCCAGAGTTGGCAGTGTCAGTTTTTCCGGTTTAGAAAGCTAACAAATTGTCAATAATAAGTGGTTCTAAATCAAGAGAAGAATTCTCCCACTTACTCTTGTTAATCATGACCGAAAGAAATACAGAAACTGAGAGAGAAAATGTTTGCATGAAAGAACAGAAATGCCACAAATAAATTAAAGTCGCACAACACCAGGTTATAGTCCAACAGCTTTATTTGAAATCACAAGCTTTCGGAGCGCTGCTCCTTTCACTTCACCTGACGAAGGAGCAGCGCTCCGAAAGCTTGTGATTTCAAATAAAGCTGTTGGACTATAACCTGGTGTTGTGCGACTTCTCACTTTTGTCCACCCCAGTCCAACACCGGCATCTCCGCATCATGACAAATAAATTACTGTAATCGGCTCCTGTCTTCACTGTGGGGTTTAGTCCAAGGAACCGAGGAACAGGAGGAGGCCATTCAGCCCCTCGAGTCTGTTCCCCCATTCAATGAGCTCATGGCTGATCTGTATCTTAACTCCAATTACCTGCCTTTGCTCCATATCCCTTAATACCTTTGCCTAACAATCTATCGATCTTAGTTTTGAAATTTTCAATTGACCCCCAGCCTCAACAGCTTCTTAGGGGAAAAAGTTCCAGATTTCCACAACCCTTTTGTTGACGAAGTGATTCCAATTTGCCAATATGCGCACAGCAAGCTCCCACAAACAGTAATGTGATAAATGACCAGATAATCTGTTTTTTCGTCATGTCGGTTGAGAGATAAATATTGGCCCAGGACACCGGGGAGAACTCCCCTGCTCTTCTTCGAATAGTGGCCGTGGGATCTTTTACATCCACCTAAGAGGGCAGACGAGGCCTCGGTTTAACGTCTCATTCAAAAGACGGCACCTCTGACAGTGCAGCGCTCCCTCAGTACTGCCCCTCCAAGAGCGCAGCACTCTCTCAGTACTGCCCCTCTGACAGTGCAGCGCTCCCTCAGTACTGCCCCTCCAAGAGCGCAGCGCTCCCTCAGTACTGCCCCTCTGACAGTGCAGCGCTCCCTCAGTACTGCCCCTCCGACAGTGCAGCGCTCCCTCAGTACTGCCCCTCCGACAGTGCGGCGCTCCCTCAGTACTGCCCCTCCGACAGTGCAGCACTCCCTCAGTACTGCCCCTCTGACAGTGCAGCGCTCCCTCAGTACTGCCCCTCCGACAGTGCGGCGCTCCCTCAGTACTGACCCTCCGACAGTGCAACACTGCCTCAGTACTGCCCCTCCGACAGTGCAGCACTCCCTCAGTACTGCCCCTCCGACAGTGCAGCGCTCCCTCAGTACTGCCCCTCCGACAGTGCGGCGCTCCCTCAGTACTGCCCTTCCGAGAGCGCAGAACTCTCTCAGTACTGACCCTCCGACTGAAATTTGTTAGAGGATTTAAGGAATATTCATAACCTGGTATAATTATAAAACAGTAATTAATTCAAGGGCTTTGCGTGATGTCTGGCAGCCTTGAAGTCACTGTAGTGGGGGTTCCTTGTTATTTTTTAATACATACTGTGTACTTCATCAGAATGGTTTGATCAACCTCTTGAAGTTGCTGTTGAGGCTGGCAGTCGTTCATGGCATTCGGTTGTTTACTCGGAAGGGTGGTTGAGGCCAGGAACCATTTCAGGAATTAGGAAGAATGTGATAATGAGGAAACCGAGCGGCTTGAGGAGATCAAATGACTGAAGACTATTGAAATGAATTTACATTATGCTTTAATGTGAGTGGCATACATTATACATCTCGGAACATGGGACAACAGGATCGCTCGCGCTTTGTACGATTTTACACCATTTATACTGTTGTTAGCTGCGCTAATCCTTGAGACCTCGGCATCCATGACCTTTCCCACAGTCCCAGTCTCTATTCTGATGTCTTATGGTCTCGAGTTGTACAGAGAAACACTGGTGTTTTAAGCTTCGCAAAAACATACTAATCCATGTTACCCAAACAACGATATTGAGTTTCCACTTTCGAGTGACAAAGTGAATCTAAATGTAAACATGTAGAAGCTTGGCCCAGAAGCCGGCTGCCGTTAATCTCTGCACAGACATCGTGCTGTTAGTGGCTTTGGCAGTCTTTAATTCTTGCGCAGAACTTAACGACCCAGAAATTGCTGTAAAGGTAACGGCGAGTTTAATGGCACATGACTTTAATAGTGCGGCGGGGGGAAAAAGAAGCCCAACAACCTGTGGCGAGGGAGAGATACGCCGTGAGTTGCGAATCGCCATAGGTTGCCCGACGATTCGCGCCGCTCCTCCGCCAGCCTCGCGGAAACGGCAGCGCACCCTCAGCCGCCCCGTCAGTCTCCAGAAATTGATGGATTTGCACCGTAAATACAATTGAATCTCGGCGCAGACAGTTAGGGCTGGTGTTTCATGTCGTAAGTGAATGAGGAGATTTATCGTCCTGCAATGCCACTGGAACGCGCTGGGCCAGAAAGGGAACAATTTAAACTGTGGAGTCTCACTTACATTTTATTATTTTTCCTTTCTGTCTCTTTTTCTCGCTCTCTCTCTCTTAATCCAATCTTTCTTTCCCTCTCTTTATTTCTCTTTCTTTATCTAATTTGACTGTGTCTTTCTCTATCCTGAAACCTCATTGGTCGAGGAGATCGTCTGTTGATCCCGTTGTTCACTAAGGGCCCAGATGCTCCGGTGCCCTCGCTGTCAGATTGCATTTCCAGCAATTTGTGTCGTAAAAATCATACCAGCCGAAGAGTTAGGTAAAAAAAATCCAATTCCTGGCGCTCACCACGAGATGCCCCACTCCAGCAAAGCCTGCGTCGATTATTTTCGTCAAATGATTTCCCTTACTATTTCACTACTATATACACAGTCCAAAGATGTGCGGGTTAGGTTGATTTGGCTATGATAAATTGATCCTTAGTGTTAGGGGGGATTAAATACGTGGGGTTACGGGGATAGGGTGGGATATGTGTCGGTGCAGGCTCGATGGGCTGAAATGGCCTCTATCTGCACCGTGGGGATTCTATGATTCTCAATCTTTGGGCTCGATTTTAACAGCCCTGAGGAGGCGGGTTTGGAGGCGAGTCAGCTGATAAAATCTGGAAAAAATAGCTTCAGACCCCCAACCCGCTTCCATCCCGCCCCCACGCGATATTCGTGAGTGTCTGTTCAGCTGCTCCCAAACTGACCCGACTCCAACCGGTGGGACAGGTAGTTAAGGCAGTTAAGAGCCTGTTAACTGCTTTGATAATCCTATTTTGATAGAGGTTTCCCGTTTTCGTGCCTCTGGCTCCTGTTTCCCGTCTTGTCAGAAACAGTCCTGCAGCAAGGAGACGAGTTGGTGGAGGACATGATCTGCAGTCATTATTGGTGCAGAACTTTAAAAGCGCTCCTGTAACATGGCTGGCATTCAAATGCAACAACTTTGCTATTGGAGGTTTGGGATAAGATTTTGCAAATCTACTGACCTTGTGACTGGTCAAGCTGACACACTTCTGCTGTTTGAACTGATTGGAATAATTTCAGGCCACTTTGAGTGTGCGCTGGCAAGCTTCTTGCCTCAACTGAAACCTATAACAACGGGATGGGAACCATTTTCATCCTCTCATCCTGGTCGTCAGATTCGGAGGAAGAGCAGCGCGGCTTAGTGCTGCCGGATGAACAAGTGGCTCAGCATACAGCTTCCTTGGAGGAAGATGAAGAGGAAGATGAAGAGGACGAGGAAGAGGACGAGGAGGAGGACGAGGAAGAGGATGAGGAGGAGGATAGGGAGTGATGCCTTGCAGGGCTGAATGTGGCCAATCCAGCAGCAGGCGACCACATTGCTGGCCGTCAGGCAAGGGATGCACTCATCCATGCCAGATTCGCGTAATCTTACGCTTCAACCACAGGTGGCTGGCACATGGAGATGAATATAAGTCCAACATTTCTCAAAACCCCAGGCATCATCTGTCCAATAAACGGTGGTTTGCGCTCAGTGTCACCACCAACATTCTACATGGCATTCTCCCTGAGCCCTCACTCTTGAACTTCCATTTCCCAGAACACAGAGGCCACACTTTAGGTGATCTCAGCAGATCATTAAGCCTTTTTCCACACTGAACCCATGTGCGTCTGCACACAGACCTCGAGCTCACCTCCTCAGCAATTTGCAGCCAAGCTGCCTTGGTTTGCTGAGGAGGCCTCCTCCTTCCGTTTCCAGGGAAGAGGAGCTCCTGACATCCTCTAACTCCCTCAACAAGAATGAGAAGTCACACAACACCAGGTTATAGTCCAACAGTTTTATTTGAAATTACGAGCTTTCGGAACGCTGCTCCTTCGTCAGGTACAGTGAGGGAATAAAAATCAATTACAAAGTATATATAGACAGAGAACAATGTGTCTGCAGAGATACAATCCGTCAGGGAGGCATTACATCAAAGACACAGCAGAGTACAGCTAAGACAATGAGGTGGGGTCACAGGGGGTCCAACGTGTCAAATGCTGCAGTCTGCAGTTAAGCTTTTTACTTTTTTTAAAAACTGGAAATCACACCTGTGAACAAGACAACGAGAGCATGGAGAGAGCCCTCATTGAACCTGGGTGCAGCCTTAGTTATTGGGGCTGCCATTCCTGCAGCAGCCAGCACCTTTAAGAGAAAAAAGCATTAATATTACTAAGCCAATGTTTGGAACACATCTGGCATATTTTTCATTTCATAGTCAGATAATAAATTGATATATAAAAAAATCATAAATATCTTTCTGGAATAATATGACCAGCAATTTCATTCATTAAATTTTGTTTCGAACAGACGCTGTCAACTCCCCTTTCTATATAATGCAGCACCAATCCATCCCATTGACATTTTTCCCAAAGAGGACATGGCCCCTTTAAATTTTCATTCAAACAACGCGTCATCAGAGGCGAGAAACTGACAGCCTCCAAGCAGTTGCCTGGAGGGAGCCGCACGCCGGCCGTAGCGAGGCCAATCGAACCTTACTACTGAGTCGAGGAGGCGGCGGCTGGGAGCGGGTCAGAAAGACCCTGAGCAGCGCACCCGCACTCAACCCGCCTCCACCAATAAAATCGCGGCCTTAATCTCTAAGCCAGTGCTGTAGCGGGGAGACCAGTCCAAACTAAGCAACCCACATGGTTTCAGCTGGTTATGCTGCAGATATTTGGGATCCCGAACCTTTGGTTCTTGCCATGTCTAAGCTCTCTGGGCTCCCATGGGGAAGAGAATGTGCATCACAGGTCGGACAAACAGAAGCTCCCAACTGAGTGCTATACTCGAAGGAACACAGGAACAGGAGGAGGCCGTTCACTCCCTCGAGCCTGTTACACAGGAACAGGAGGAGGCCGTTCACCCCCTCGAGCCTGTTACACAGGAACAGGAGGAGGCCGTTCACCCCCTCGAGTCTGTTACACAGGAACAGGAGGAGGCCATTCAGCCCCTCAAGCCTGTTACACAGGAACAGGAGGAGGCCGTTCACCCCCTCGAGCCTGTTACACAGGAATAGGAGGAGGCCCATTCAGCCCCTCGAGCCTGTTACACAGGAACAGGAGGAGGCCATTCAGCCCCCTCGAGTCTGTTACACCGGAACAGGACGAGGCCATTCAGCCCCTCGAGCCTGTTACACAGGAACAGGAGGAGGCCATTCAGCCCCTCGAGCCTGTTACACAGGAACAGGAGGAGGCCATTCAGCCCCTCGGGCCTGTTACACAGGAACAGGAGGAGGCCATTCAGCCCCTGGAGCCTGTTACACCGGAACAGGAGGAGGCCATTCAGCCCCTTGAGCCTGTTACACAGGAACAGGAAGAGGCCATTCAGCCCCTCGAGCCTGTTACACAGGAACAGGAGGAGGCCATTCAGCCCCTCGAGCCTGTTACACAGGAACAGGAGGAGGCCCATTCAGCCCCTCGAGCCTGTTACACAGGAACAGGAGGAGGCCCATTCAGCCCCCTCGAGTCTGTTACACAGGAACAGGAGGAGGCCATTCAGCCCCTCGAGCCTGTTACACAGGAACAGGAGGAGGCCATTCAGCCACTCGAGCCTGTTACACAGGAACAGGAGGAGGCCATTCAGCCCCTCGAGCCTGTTACACAGGAACAGGAGGAGGCCCATTCAGCCCCTCGAGCCTGTTACACAGGAACAGGAGGAGACCATTCAGCCCCTCGAGCCTGTTACACAGGAACAGGAGGAGGCCATTCAGCCCCTCGAGCCTGTTACACAGGAGCAGGAGGAGGCCATTCAGCCCCTCGAGCCTGTTACACAGGAACAGGAAGAGACCAATCAGCCCCTCGAGCCTGTTACACAGGAACAGGAGGAGGCCATTCAGCCTCTCGAGCCTGTTACACAGGAACAGGAGGAGGCCATTCAGCCCCTCGAGCCTGTTACACAGGAACAGGAGGAGGCCCATTCAGCCCCTCGAGCCTGTTACACAGGAACAGGAGGAGGCCATTCAGCCCCTCGAGCCTGTTACACAGGAACAGGAGGAGGCCATTCAGCCCCTCGAGCCTGTTACACAGGAACAGGAAGAGACCAATCAGCCCCTCGAGTCTGTTACACAGGAGCAGGAGGAGGCCGTTCAGCCCCTCGAGCCTGTTACACAGGAGCAGGAGGAGGCCATTCAGCCCCTCGAGCCTGTTACACAGGAACAGGAGGAGGCCATTCAGCCCCTCAAGCCTGTTACACAGGAACAGGAGGAGGCCATTCAGCCCCTCGAGCCTGTTACACAGGAACAGGAGGAGGCCGTTCAGCCCCTCGAGCCTGTTACACAGGAACAGGAGGAGGCCTTTCAGCCCCTCCAGCCTGTTACACAGGAACAGGAGGAGGCCATTCAGCCCCTCCAGCCTGTTCCGCCATTCAATGAGATCACGGCTGATCTGTGACCTAACTCCAGATACCCGCCTTTGCCCCGTATCCCTTAATACCTTTGGTTAACAAAAATCTATCAACCTCAGATTTAAAATTAACAATTGACCTCGCATCAATTAATTGCCATTTGTGGGAGAGAGTTCCAGATTTCCACCACCCTTTGTGTGTAGAAGTGTTTCCTAACTTCACCCCTGAACGGCCTGGCTCTAATTTTAAGGGTCTGCCCCCTTGTTCTGGACTCCCCTCCACCAGAGGAAATAGTTTCTCTCTATCGACCCTGTCAGTTCCTTAGATCATCTTAAACACCTCGATCAGATCGCCCCTCAATCTTCGATACTCAAGGGGAAACAAGCCCAGTCTAGGCTCATAAGTTAACCCTTTTAGCCCCGGTATCATTTTATTAACGCAAATTAATGTCTACACAACTGGGAAGGCACTGTTGTCTGGTTTGTGGAATGGTCTGACAGCTGTTTATGAGCGCTCAGAGGGGGAAAGAATTGAGGTTAAAAAGACTAACTGCAATTTGGCGGAACATGTAAATAAATAGCAACACACCCTCGGAGTCTGCGAATCATCCTCCCTCACATCCCAGGGATGACACGGCTGCCGTGCTGATCATTACTGGAGCGAGCGTGGCTTTGAACTGCGAGGTGAGTTCTCTCTCAGGACAGAGCGCGCACAGCCTGCTGTGGATGGGTGCGAGCTCTGCGAAGATGCGATGCCTTTTATCATGCTCCTCTCGTAATTCACAGTGGCGTGGCCTGCTGCCTTAGTTTCGAGTCAATTCAACCGACTTCAAAAAAAAAGCTGGCGAGCAGCGCATCCCCAAAGGAGCTCATTTGTAAAAAATGGATAAAGATTTCCCCCCCCAAAAAAACCCTTTGTGCAAGTGAAGCTTTTGAAGAAGATAAAAGCACATCATGCCTGTGGAACATTAGCTCGCTGTTCTGATAATATGTCTGTGCAGTAAAAATCAGAGGCTGCTGACAGACATAGAAGAGGCTCGGGCGGATGAGTGGGAGAGAATGCCGTTTGTTCTCTCCAATAGCCACTCTTTTCAGGAACGATATTTCTGGCAATGCCAGGTTTGTCAACAGCACCATGCTCTGTGACCGAGGCATTTCAAGGGTTTAATCGCAATAAAGAGATTTAGGGAAAATGATGGAAATGGGCTGTGAAATGGTAGATGCAACGATCATCAAGCCAGGGGACCAACCCTGCTTCAATAAGGAGTGTAGAAGAGCATGCCAGGAGCAGCACCAGGCGTACCTAAAAATGAGGTGCCAACCTGGGGAAGCTGCAACACAGGACTACATGCGTGCTAAAAAGCGGAAGCAGCATGCTATAGACAGGGCTCAGCGATCCCACAATCAACGGATCAGATCAAAGCTCTGCAGTCCTGCCACATCCAGTCGTGAATGGTGGTGGACCATTAAACAACTAACGGGAGGAGGAGGCTCCAAGAATATCCCCATCCTCAATGATGGTGGAGCCCAGCACTCAAGTGCAAAAGACAAGGCTGAAGCGTTTGCAAACATCTTCAGCCAGAAGTGCCGAGTGGATGATCCATATCGGCCTCATCCTGAGGTCCCCACCATCACAGTCTTCAGCCAATTCGAGTCACTCCACGTGATATTAAGAAATGGCTGAGCGCACTGGATACAGCAAAGGCTATGGGCCCTGACAACATGCCAGCTATTGTGCTGAAGACTTGTGCTCCAGAACTAGCTGTGCCTCTAGCCAAGCTGTTCCAGTACAGCTACAACACTGGCATCTACCCAACAATGTGGAAAACTGCCCAGGTATGTCCTGTCCACAAAAAGCAGGACAAATCCAATCTGGCCAATTACTGCTCCATCAATCTACTCTTAATCATCAGCAAAGTGATGGAAGGTGTCATCGACAGTGCTATCAAGCGGCACTTACTCACCAATAACCTGCTCACTGATGCTCAGTTTGGGTTCTGCCAGGACCACTCAGCTCCAGACCTCATTACAGCCTTAGTCCAAATATGAACAAAGGAGCTGAATTCCAGAGGTGAGATGAGAGTGACTGCCCTTGACATCAAGGCAACATTTGAACAAGTGTGGCATCAAGGAGCCCTAGTAAAACTGAAGTCAATGGGAATCGGGGGGAAAACGCTCCACTGGCTGGAGTCATACCTAGCACAAAGGAAGATGGTTGTGATTGTTGGAGGTCAATCATCTCAGCCCCAGGACATCGCTGCAGGAGTTCCTCAGGGCAGCGTCCTAGGCCCAACCATCTTCAGCTGCATCATCAATGACCTTCCCTCCAACATAAAGGTCAGAAATGAGGATGTTCGCTGATGACTGCACAGTGTTCAGTTCCATTCACAACTCCTCAGATAATGAAGCAGTCCATGCCCGCATGCAACAAGACCTGGACAACGTTCAGGCTTGGGCTGATAAGTGGCAAGTAACATTCGTGCCACACAAGTGCCAGGCAATGACTATCTCCAAGAAGCGAGAGTCTAACCACCTCCCCTTGACATTCAATGGCATTACCATCGCCGAACCCCCCACAATCAACATCCTGGGGGTCACCATTGACCAGAAACTTAACTGGACCAGCCACATAAATACTGCGGCAGCAAGAGCAGGTCAGAAGCTAGGTATTCTGCGGCGAGTGTCTCACCTCCTTACTCTCCAAAGCCTTTCCACCATCTACAAGGCACAAGTAAGGAGTGTGATGGAATACTCTCCACTTGCCTGGATGAGTGCAGCTCCAACAACACTCAAGAAGCTCGACACCATCCAGGACAAAGCAGCCCGCTTGATTGGCACCCCATCCACCACCTTAAACATTCACTCCCTCCACCACCGGTGCACCGTGGCTGCAGTGTGTACCATCTACAAGATGCACTGCAGCAACTTGCCAAGGCTTCTTCGACAGCACCTCCCAAACCCGCAACCTCTTCCACCTAGAAGGACAAGGGCAGCAAGCGTGTGGGAACACCACCACCTCCAAGTTCCCCTCCAAGTCACACACCATCCTGACTTGGAAATATATCACCGTTCCTTCATCGTCGCTGGGTCAAAATCCTGGAACTCCCTCCCTAACAGCACTGTGGGAGCACCTTCACCACACGGACTGCAGCGGTTCAAGAAGGCGGTTCACTACCACCTTCTCAAGGGCAATTAGGGATGGGCAATAAATGCTGGCCTTGCCAGCGACGCCCAGATCCCAGGAACAAATTTTTTTAAAACACACGTTGCAACATGATAGATGAGCAAGACCCAAGACTGCAACAGCATTAACATAAAATCGTGTATGAATTGTAGAATCATAGAATGATACAGCACAGAAGGAGGCCATTCGGCCCACCGTGCCTGTGCCGGCTCTTTGGTCGAGCTCTCCAATCAGTCCCACTCCCCCGCTCTTTCCCCATAGCCCTGCAAATGTTTCCACTTCAAGTATTTCTCCAATTCCCTTTTGAAAGTTATTATTGAATCTGCTTCCACCGCCCTTTCAGGCAGCGCATTCCAGATCACAACAACTCGCTGCGTAAAAAAAAATTTCCTCCTGTCGCCTCTAGTTCTTTTGCCGATCACCTTCAATCTGTGTCCTCTGGTTACTGACCCTTCTGCCACTGGAAACAGTTTCTCCTTATTTACTCCATCAAAACACTTCATGATTTTGAATACCTCTATTAAATCTCCCCTTAACCTTCTCTGCTCTAAAGAGAACAATCTCCGTTTCTCCAGTCTCACTGAAGGGATATTTACTAGTCTGAGCCCCTTTAGGGCTACCCCGGATCAGGCATACTCCTCAGACATTCACTTTCAACTAAAGTTTGAGGTAACCAAATCCTAAAGACGCTTAATTGGGTCTAAAGGTCCAGACTATCTCTTCCTAAAGGAAAGGAACAACCTGAAGATGTTACCGTCCTCCAGATAGCACTTTTAATAAAAATGAGAAGTCGCACAACACCAGGTTATAGTCCAACAGACTGTCATATAGTCTGTTGGACTATAACCTGGTGTTGTGCGACTTCTCATTTTTGTCCACCCCAGTCCAACGCCGGCATCTCCACATCATGACCACTTTTAATAAGTTTAGCTAGACTGTAACGTTCCGGATATTATGAGGGTCCGGAAAACTCCCCCAGAATTCTGCAACTCCTCACCAAAGAGTGTACAGAGATTGAGTTCGCGAGTTTGATACGGAAGTATTATGTGAGACAATTCTAAAAATATACAGATTTATTAAAGAACCGACATGTAATTTACAGTTGGTGATTCAATCGCAACATTAACAGTTCCAAAAACAGAAATCTTACAATTCTATTATCAGAGATCCTTATTCTCAAATCTTAACTCCGTTAGTTTTACAGTTCTTAGTTTATTCCATGATATCCACCAAAATCAAATACAATACCGTTGATCCCCGAGATACAAAGAGTTTTGCCCCTTTACAGCGAGACTGTCATCCCATTTGAAAGTTTAATTTTTATACCCTTTTGCAGTGATATTTCCTTTGAAGTTTTCTGCTGACCCCTGCTATTTTTACAGTCAGTTCAGCTGGTAGCATTAAGAATCGTGTCTCTACCTTTAGGTGTTCGAAGCTTATCATAAAAACGATATGGAGCAGGTGCATCTATTTGATGTCATTCTTACCAAAGTCTTCTGTTTGTGTCTTTTTCCGATGTGTAAATTAAAACAACCTCAACCAGGGTGATCTATGCAATTCTTAAGTCACCTCAGCTGGTTGCAACACAGAATCGTGTCTCCTGTCCATAGGTGTTCTAAGTTTAACATAAAAATGATTTGACGGCAGATGTTTCTTTTACTTTCATGTGCCTGTTTACGAAATGTACTTTAGAACACCTTAACAGGGTATACCATTGTGTTCTTTCCAAGGCTTCAGACTATCAGGAACCTCCAACCTCCTGTTTCAATAAGGTTATTGATTCAGTGTCAACAACTTATCTTATCTCAATAGCCTGAATGCTGTTTACAGATTCTCCATTGTTAGCTTTTTTAGATTTTCAAGCCCAGTTTGTCATGTTACAAAGGCCAGAATTATTTCATAGAATGGTGTATTTTTCTGAATATGGCTTATTCCTTCACATCTCCACGTAACTGTAGTCCCTCATCCCGGGAACTCAACTGCAAACTGGGGTGTGGTGGGCATTCGAGGAGTTTGCAATGTCATCAGAAATGATAGGAACAGAGACTGGGGATTCCATTAAATACAATACGGCAATTTCCTGTTTTATGTGAAGTGAGTTTGCACTGTCTTGATCCCGTGCCTAGTGGTACGGGAATACGGTACAAAAACTGTCCCGAATTGGGCACAATCTCACTCAAAGAGGCTACAGGATGGTTGGTGCGGGAAATGGAAGAAATTTCACACTGGTTCCAGTTGGGGCCGCTCCTTTGAGGTTGGGACTGAGACGTGTTGTTGGGGCAGAGAAGAGGGAGCGTCTGTCTGCGTCTGTCTGCGCTCGACCTGACCTGGGAGTGCTTGATGCTGACAACAACAGCTTGCCTTTATATCGTGCTTTCAATGTAGCTAAACTTCACAAGAGCAATCAAACTGTTACAACGGGCCACAGAAGGAGATATCAGGACAGGCTTGGTCAGGAGCGTCTTAAAGGAGTAGAGAGAGAGGAAGAGAGGCGGAGAGGTTTAGGGAGGGAATTCCAGAGCTCAGGGCCCAGGCAGCTGAAGGCACGGTAGAGCGATGGAAATCAGGGATGTGCAAGAGGCCAGAATCGGAGGAGCGTGGAGATCTTGAAGTCTTGTAGGGGCCGGAGGAGGTTACAGAGATATGGAGAGGCGAGGCCATGGAGGGATTTGAAAACAAAGGTGAGAATTTTAAGTTTGCGGCATTGCCGGACCGGGAGCCAGTGTAGTTCAGCGAGCACAGGGGGTGATGGGTGAACGGGTTAGGCGTTAGGATACGGGCAGCAGGGATTTGGATGAGTTCAAGTTTATGTAGGGTGGAAGATCGGACCCCGGCCAGGAGAGCGTTGGAATAGTCAAGTCTCAAGGTAACAAAGGCACTGAAAAGTGTTCCATTCCCTTTATTTCAATGAGTTAAAATAAAGATAATAAAGCCACTTCCTCTGGTGCTACAGGGTTAGTCACCGCTCTGCGCACTTTTCTACAAGAAAACTCACCATGTAGAACAGAAACAAATGATATGACAACGGAATATTGCACAGGGAGAGACTCCGTCACAATCTTGAAGAGAATAATCAATTCGTTAATGAGGTCCTTTCCATGTACACATCTAAATGTAATGAATGTTCTTCCCTTAACTCTTGTACCATGGAGCTCACTGGAATATATCAGCACAATTTCATAAATAAGCTTTAACAAAAACTAAAGGGAAAGACATGATCCTATAATGCAGAACTGACAGTTGGCGCATACTTGTGCACTCAATTTATTCAGTTACCGTAGCAATGATTAATTTAATCTGAAGCTCCACAGCTGTCCATCCACTCTCGATAAATCACAAACCATCTGTTTTTTTTTATTACCCTTAATCTTATGATAAAGGTGAGTTCAGAATGGCTCAGGAAAACATCAGCAAATGAACTCAGCAAAAATCTGCCGGAGTGAGCAGTGCGGCTCGTTAGGGACGGGGTTAATTAATACCAGGTCACTGACCAGTTCCATGAACTATCATGGCTGCCATTGAAGCCGTGTTGAACTGTGGCAGGCAGTGGCTTGCCCTCAGTGAAGGAGATTGAGTATGTGACTAAATGAAAAATAGAAAGACTTGCATTTCTATAGCGCCTTTCACAACCCCAGGTCGTCCCAAAGCGCTTTACAGCCAATGAAGTACTTTTTGAAATGTAGTCACTGTTGTAATGTAGGAAACGCGGGAGCCAAATTGTGCACAGCAAGCTCCCACAAACAGCAATGTGATAATGACCAGATCATCTGTTTTAGTGATGTTGGTTGAGGGATAAATATTGGCCCCAGGACACCGGGGAGAACTCCCCTGCTCTTCTTCAAAATAGTGCCATGGGATCTTTTACGTCCACCTGAGGGAGCAGACGAGGCCTCGGTTTAATGTCTCATCTGAAAGACAGCACCTCCGACAGTGCAGCGCTCCCTCAGTACTGCCCCTCCGACAGTGCAGCACTCCCTCAGTACTGCCCCTCCGACAGTGCAGTGCTTCCTCAGTACTGACCCTCCGACAGTGCAGCGCTCCCTCAGTACTGACCCTCCGACAGTGCAGCACTCCCTCAGTACTGCCCCTCCGACAGTGCAGCACTCTCTCAGTACTGCCACTCCGACAGTGCAGCGCTCCCTCAGTAGTGACCCTCCGACAGTGCAGCGCTCCCTCAGTACTGCCCCTCCGACAGTGCAGCGCTCCCTCAGTACTGACCCTCCGACAGTGCAGCACTCTCTCAGTACTGCCACTCCGACAGTGCAGCGCTTCCTCAGTACTGCCCCTCCGACAGTGCAGCACTCCCTCAGTACTGCCCCTCCGACAGTGCAGCGCTCCCTCAGTACTGCCCCTCCGACAGTGCAGCGCTTCCTCAGTACTGCCCCTCCGACAGTGCAGCGCTCCCTCAGTACTGCCCCTCCGACAGTGCAGCGCTCCCTCAGTACTGACCCTCCGACAGTGCAGCGCTCCCTCAGTACTGACCCTCCGACAGTGCAGCGCTCCCTCAGTACTGCCCCTCCGACAGTGCAGCGCTCCCTCAGTACTGACCCTCCGACAGTGCAGCGCTCCCTCAGTACTGCCCCTCCGACAGTGCAGCGCTCCCTCAGTACTGCCCCTCCGACAGTGCAGCGCTCCCTCAGTACTGCCCCTCCGACAGTGCAGCGCTCCCTCAGTACTGCCCCTCCGACAGTGCAGCACTCTCTCAGTACTGGCACTGGGAGTGTCAGCCAGGAACCTTCTGACTCAGAGGCGAGCGTGCTGCCCACTGAGCCATGGCTGACACACTAAAATGAGATTGCTTGAGTTCAATAGTTAGTTGCATGCTGGATCCCAGCAGGATAAACAACACAAACTTGCGGTACCGCAATTATTACATGTCCACATTTTCTGGGCAGTATTTATTGCCGGTAATTAACGTTGTACAATTTCGATTCAATGGTGCAGTGTGGGACTGGAGTCACATACACTGTCGGGGTAGCAGCTTCCCCTTCTCTGGAGGACATTAGTGAACCATGTGGGTTTTTACAACATTTTGGCAGCTTTCATGGTCATCTATTTGTAGCATTGGCCCACAGATTACCAGATTGATTGAGGTGAATGAAGAGACTCTCAAGGTTGCAGGTGAGATTTGAGCACATGACCAGTGGGCTGCTAGCCCAGTGCCACTAGACTACATTACTCTATCCGTGGTCTGTCTGCCTTTCTTTCAACACATTCCTGGGCCATGGGAGCCTTCTCCTCTTTGCCAGATTTCTCATGCCTCCTTCTGTTGTCATTTACATCTCCTCTGAACCCATCTGTTGTTTCTATACTTATCTCATTATCTCCTCCTTTTGCCCTTTCACCATCATCCCTTTTGTCATTCAATCACTCCTGCCCTCCACCCTAATCACAGACTTTCCCTTTTGTTATTTCCCTGCCCTGCTTATCCCTGGCTCTGTACTTGCTGAGAAACTGTTAAATCTCAAAGGTCTTCCAGCGCTGTCCTGAGACGTTAGCTCTTGTTTCTCTCTCCACATGTGCTGCCAAACCTGCTGAGTGCTTCCAGCATTTTCTGTTTTTATCGCTCTATCTCTGTGTGTCACTGAATGATAAAGCTGGGCTTGCTCTTCCTTGCACTGCCAGTCGCTGGTCTTGGCCATGTCATCCCCCAGTGGGATGAGTCAGTGCTAACCGGCAGGTGAGTCCTGCTGGGCCACTCTTGTGGCCCTGGTGAAAGGGCCGTTTCCCGGAACGTTGCTGCTGTCATAAGGTGGGAAGGAAAAGAAATATGGGCAATATTACCATAGAAGTGCACACTACATTCGTCTGAAACTTGTCTGTCCTGACGTATTAATTGAGATGAATGGGTCAATGGTTCTATTAAAATAAATGAAAGGAATTTGAGACAATCGCTTCGTATGCTAATATCGCACAAACGATAGGTTTCATGAAGCAAAGCCAACTCCGTGCTTACATTGATTTACTTCTCAGCTGTGATAGCTTCATTGTTCAGGCACCTTCACGGCAACAGTTGCTAACTCACCGTTCTTCGGAGCCACTCTTTCCAGATTTTTGTCGAAGAATTGTTGCAGGTGACAGAAAGGTTGGTGTGTCTTGCCACTTCCTTCCATAAGAGTTGCTTAACAGTCTCGCACAGCCAATGGAAAACATGCTCTAAAACAACAGATTTATTTAATTGCCTTCTCACATTGGGCGGAAGAAACAAAACATTTTTTTGTCTAGCCTTTGCTTGCTACTGGCTCCTTTAGTTCAGTCATAGTACATTAAGGAGTTTATAAACCAGCTCCATTCCAAATCACAAATTAACCTAAATCAATACAACTGTTGCAAAGGTTGCTCGGTCGTCTCCTCGACTATTGGCCTGAGGAGAGGAACCAAGCCACACAATTCAAGCACAAAGAACTGCATGATTTTGTTCAGCTATGTTTGCGGCTGCAAGCTCCTTTCGAATTAAGCTGACAGTTATTCGACAACAACTTACATTTATATAGCGCCTTTGATGCAATAAAACATCCCGAGGCGATTCTCAGGAGCGTTATCAAAAAACAAAACAACGTTTGGGCAGAGCTTGGTCAAAGAGGTCAGTTTTAAGGAGCGTCTTAAAGGCGGAAAGAAAAGCGGAGAGGTTTAGGGAGAGAATTCCAGAGCTTAGGGCCCAGGCAGCTGAAGGCACGGCCGCCAATGGTGGAGCGATGGAAATCGGAGATGTTTAAGAGGCCAAATGCAAGAAGACCCAACAACTGTTATCTAGAACACTTAATGAGCCCACAAACTATTTTATTATAGGCTCTGCATATGGTGACACCACAAGTCCCGGCCAGAATGGAGATGATTGACTAATTCTCCCGTCAATCACACCTAGAGTAAGTGACTGGGATTGATTTTATGCGTGCCATTTGTGTTGTGTGACTATCCTCCACTCACTGCATTTTGCTGGAGAAATAATCCTGCTTTTATAGGGAGACTTTGCTGTAGTTTCGGTCGTGAGTTTGGAGACTCTGTAACTTATAACCAAAAGTCTCGCCTCGCCTCCAACTCATTGGCTGACATAATGGTGTCAATACTCACTCTTTATTATATTCTTTATTTCAAGTTCGTATAGCCTAACATGTATTGTAAATGGTTTCATTTGTATGTTCAATAAATTCATTTGGCAGTTCAAGCCTAGTTCATTCGTTCTGTTGTTTTCAAATAAAAAAATCCAATGGAGGCAAGGATAGATTCGATGGCTAAAGAAAGGTTTTATGTTCATTATCCTGGACCCTATCAAAAGCGTATCTAGATATCTGAACCAGTGAAGAAGATACTCTTGAGCCATAGGGAGCTGAGACTCACCCAGTAGAGCGTTGAAAATATGAAAACCAGAATATCTCAAATAAGAAGGGCAAAAAGATTCAAAAGTATAAAATTCAAAGCAAGACTCAGAGTAATTATGAAGTATTACATCATTCCTGACCAAACAACAGTGACAGCTTCTAGTGCAGGACAATATCACACTGTTAAAAGAATAAAGAAAGACGCAGGGCCCTGGGAGCGCACATCTGGAAATTACGGATGTGCTGCCCACAATTTTGTCCATTAGTTTTGAATTGATGCCTGGGTTGTGACGGCTGGGAGTGTGATGTCTGGAGCATGATGGCTGGGAGTGTGATGGCTGGAGCGTGATGTCTGGGAGCGTGACGTCTGGAGTGTGATGGCTGGGAGTGTGATGGCTGGAGTACGACAGCTGGGTGTGTGACGGCTGGGAGTGTGATGTCTGGAGCGTGACAGCTGAAGTATGACGGCTGGGAATGTGATGGCTGGAGTATGATGGCTGGAAGTGAGATGGCTGGAGCGTGATGTCTGGGAGCGTGACGTCTGGGAGTGTGATGGCTGGGAGTGTGATGGCTGTGAGTGTGACGGCTGTGAGTGCGACAGCTGGGAGTGTGACGGCTGGAGTGTGACGTCTGGGAGTGTGATAGCTGGAGTGTGACATCTGGGAGTGTGACGTCTGGGAGTGTGACGTCTGGGAGTGTGACGTCTGGGAGTGTGATGGCTGGGAGTGTGATGGCTGGAAGTGTGATGGCTGTGAGTGTGACGGCTGTGAGTGCGACAGCTGGGAGTGTGACGGCTGGGAGTGTGACGTCTGGGAGTGTGACGTCTGGGAGTGTGACGTCTGGGAGTGTGACGTCTGGGAGTGTGATGTTTGGCAGTGTGATGTCTGGCAGTGTGATGTCTGGGAGTGTGACGGCTGGAGTGTGATGGCTGGAGTGTGACGTCTAGGAGTGTGACAGCTGGGAGTGTGACGGCTGGAGTGTGATGTCTGGGAGTGTGACGGCTGGAGCATTTTCTGTAAATAGGTAGTCAGGTAAAGCTTAGATTGCTGTGGGAGGGGTAGGGTAGTGGAGTGAATCTGAAAATGTGACATAATAAAAAGCCCTCGACAGCTGGGCATATTTCATCACTTATTTTTCAATGTTACCAGTAGGCCCTGCTTGGTTTATCGAAATGTGTGGCTTTCCACTGACACAGATCGGTGCTGTTTCTTTCTAGAAACTTGTTATACATATCCGGAAAGGATGAACAGGCTGGGTCTCTTTTCTCTTGAGAAGAGAAGGCTGAGGGGTGACCGAATAGAGGTTTTTAAAATTATGAAAGATTTTGATAGAGTGAATACAGAGAGAGTGTTTCCACTTGTGGGGAAGAGCATAACTAGAGGCCATCAATATAAGATAGTCACCAAGAAATCCAATCGGGAATTCAGAAGAAACTTCTTTACCCAGAGAGTGGTGAGAATGTGGAACTCGCTACCACAGGGAGTGGTTGAAGCGAATAGTATAGATGGATTTAAGGGGAGGCTGGACAAATATATGAGGGAGAGGGGAATAGAGGGTTCTGCTGATAGATTTAGATGAGGAAAGACAGGAGGAGGCTCGAGTGGACTGGTTGGGCCGAATGGCCTCTTTCTGTGCCGTATATCCTGTGTAATTTCTTATATTTCACATTGCAGCAGCTGCAGTCGCTGTCGGAGTGTGTTCCAAGTAGGTTGTGCTGAAAGCTAGCTTGCTCATGGTGACAAACGGAAGCACTGACTGGTAATGGTCCGTGACCTTCCACTTACTCGGAGTGGAAATGTAGGCTCAGATGCCATTTGAGAAAGGCCACATTGGCATTCGCTGGAATAAAACCGACTCCTCTGTATCTCTGCCTCCGGCTGCACGATCACTATCAGCAGGGGCCATCTTCTGAATATTTTACTGCACGGAAAATGTTAATGGTTCACCTTTTACTGCTAATAGAGATTTCAACGACATTATTATCAGAATGTCACGCAGCTTACAGTATACTGGCAAGGTAAGGATATCATTACTCTAAATTACACAGACCAGAGAAACAGCAATTAATAAACTAATCACAGGCAAATGGCAAAAGCTTTTGATTATGGTGAGGTGACTTTCCATCGTCTGTGTAACATAATATTAACTCCTCAGGACCCACAGCCAAAGCTATCCAACTGTCGTTCAATGGACTTCAGATTTCACTCCCTACCTTGCTCCCAAATAGCACAGCTCCACTTCTCTGCGGAAGGATGGAACTGATTTGTGTTTGCCTGACCAGTGGTCCAGCAATGACCAGCATCGGCTTTATGTCCCCGTCCATGTCGAGCCTTCTGCACTCCTTGGGAGCAGCTGGGTTTAAATCAGAGTCCAGGCCTGTCCATGTATTCCAAATGGATTGACCACAAAAAGGACGCTTGGACATCAGAAGGCCCTTCCAGGTACAAACTGTATTTCGCGCATATCTTAAAGAGGTACAACGTTAAATTGCTGACCATTATCAAGGCGATGTCTTTCAGACCAGAAATTATACCCTGTCTCCCTCTTCAGTGGTTCCATGAGGCGAAGCAGAGATTTAATAGGAGGTGCTCCAAATCATGAAGGGTTTTGATAGGATGGATCGGGAGAAGCTGTCTCCAGTGACGGGAGGGTCGGTAACCAGAGGACACAGGTTTAAGATAATTGGCAAAAGAACCAGAGGGGGAGATAAGGAGAAATTTTTTAATGCAGCGTGTTGTTGTGATCTGGAACGCGCTGCCTGAACGGGCGGTGGAAGCAGATTCTATAGTAACTTTCAAAAGGGAATTGGATTATAGACTTTAAAAGGACAAATTTGCAGGGCTATGGGGGAAAGAGCAGGGGGGAGTGGGACTAATTGGAGAGCTCGACCAAAGAGCCGGCACAGGCACGATGGGCCGAATGGCCTCCTCCTGTGCTGTATCATTCTATAACAGCGAGTTCTCCCTGGTGTTCTTGGCAATATTCCTCCCTCAACCAACACCACCAAAAACAGATGAACTTGGCTTTCACCTCAGTTGCTGTCTGTGAGACTTTATGTAAATTGGCCACTGAGTTTGGCGACTGAACAGCAGTCAGTGCACGGCAAAAGTAATCCATTGTTTGAGACTTCCTGAGGGTGCGATGTAGAAATGTTTGAAACTCATAACTCATTATTTTTTTATTCGTTCACTGGCAAGGCCAGCATTTATTGCCCATCCCTAGTTGCCCTCGAGAAGGTGGTGGTGAGCCGCCTTGAACCGCTGCAGTCCGTGTGGTGATGGTACTCCCAGTGCTGTTAGGGAGGGAGTTCCAGGATTTTGACCCAGTGACGCTGAAGGAACGGCCGATATATTTCCAAGTCAGGATGATGTGTGACTCGGAGGGGAACTTGGAGCTGGTGGTGTTCCCATGCACCAGCTGCCCTTGTCCTTCTAGGCGGTCATAGAGTCAAAGAGTCATAATTGCATTGAAGGAGGCCATTTGGCCCATCGAGTCCGTGCCGGCTCTCTGTAGAGCAATCCAGTCAGTCCCATTCCCCCGCTCTATCCCCATAGCCCTGCAAATTTATTTCCCTCAAGTGCCTATCCAGTCTCCCCTTGAAAACATTGAGTGTCTCCGCTTCCACCACTTCTGTCGGCAGCGAGTTCCAGGTCCTCACCACTCGCTGCATAAAAAAGTTTTCCCTCACATCCCCCCTGTATCGCTTGCCCAAAACCTTAAACCTGTCTCCCCTAGTCCTTGTACCATCAACTAGTGGGAACAGCCTTTCCCCGTCTAGCCTATCCAAACCCGTCATAATCTTGTACACCTCTATCAAATCACCCCTCAACCTCCTTTGCTCTAATGAAAACAAAGCCAGCTTCTCCAACCTGTCCTTGTAGCTAAGATCCCCCCTCTCCGGAACAATTCCGATAAATCTCTGCACCCTCTCAAGGGCCTTCACATCCTTCCTAAAGTGTGGTGACCAGAACTGGATGCAATACTCCAGTTGTGGCCTAACCAGCGCTTTATAAAGGTTCAGCATAACATCTCTACTTTTGTACTCAATACCTCTATTTATGAAGCCCAAGATCCCATATGCTTTGCTAACCACTCTCTCAATATGTCCTGCCACCTTCAGAGACCTATGCACATTAACTCCCAGGTCCCTCTGTCCCTGAACACTCTTTAAAACTGTGCCATTAAGTGTATATTGCCTCTCCCTGTTCCTTCTGCCAAAATGCATCACCTCACACTTCTCTGTATTAAATCCATCTGCCACTTGTCTGCCCATTCTGCTAGCCTTTCTATGTCCTGCTGCAGTCAATTGATATCATCCTCACTGTTTGCCACACCCCCATGTTTGGTGTCATCGGCAAATTTAGAAATTCTACTCTGAATTCCAATATCCAGGTCATTTGTATATATCAAAAAAAGCAGTGGCCCCAGCACTGACCCTTGGGGAACACCACTGTCTACCATCCTCCAGTCTGAAAAACAGCCATTTACTACAACTTGTTGTTTTCTGTCCTTTAGCCAATTCTTTATGCAAGCTGCCACTGACCCACCTATTCCATGAGCCTCGATTTTGTTAACCAGCCTTCCATGTGGTACTTTGTCAAACGCCTTCCAAAAATCCATGTAGACAACATCCATTGCATTCCCTTCATCAATCCTCCCTGTTATTTCATCAAAAAATTCAATTCGATTAGTCAAACACAACCTGCCTTTTACAAATCCGTGTGGGCTCTCCTTAATTAGCTTAAACCTCTCCAAGTGCCCGTTAATTTTTTTCCTTGATTATTGTTTCTAAAACTTTACCCACCACTGATGTTAAACTGACCGGCCTGCAGTTACTAGGATTGTCCTTACACCCTTTCTTGAACAATGGTGTCACATTTGCCACTTTCCAATCCTCAGGCACCAACCACGCATCTAGGGAAGATTGGAAAATTATGGCAAGAAAATGATGGTGGAGGTGACGGGTTTGGGAGGAGCTGTTAAACTATAATTATATGATAGGATCTATAAGGAAAGAAAGAACTTACATTTCCACAGCGCCTTTCATGACCTCAGGATGTCCCAAAGCGCTTTACTGCCAATGAAGTACTTTTGAGGGGCAGTCACTGTTGTAATGTGGGAAATGCTTTGGCTTTTGCTCAACTCTAAGTACACTTTTGATGAAAGTGTAACATCTTCCCCTCCAACCACACCACACTCCCTCACAGACTACACACTGAAGTGCCGGTAAACACGTCTGTTTTTAATCATTTCACAGGAGCAATTTTAGATAATTTATAATAATGTTGTAATAGCAATTGGAAGCAATTAAAACTGTGCTGAGTGTTTTCTCTCTTCAGAATTGCTCCTTGACGCCACATCTTCTTGCTTAAGGCTTCACAAGAAAGTCGAGAGAGAGACTCTCCACACAGCAGCCAGTGCCTCCAGGTGCCACGATAAAATGAGTTTGGAATTTGGCTCTGGGTCGACTTGAATCTGCTTTGTTTACTCATAATTAGAAGCAACCTTCAGGAAATGCAATACAAACCATCTTAATTGCAGTGCGCGTAGCCTCAGACAGTACACTTCAGTCAATAGTGCTCCACTCATTTAGCTTTCGGCAGAGCGAAGCCAGGCAGCCATCACTCCTGCAGAGATCCTGGAGCTTCCTGGATCCACTGTAACCTCAGGTGACTGTATCTTCCGCATTCTCACTTCCACACTGTTGTCATCCTGCACATGCAGTTGGAGTTGGGCTCTGGTCAATCTGAAAATAAGAATGAATAAATACTTGAAGTGGAAAAAATGGACAGGACCGTGGGGAAAGAGCAGGGGAGGAGTGGGACTAATTGGAGAGCTCTTTCAAAGAGCCGGCACAGGCACAATGGGTCGAATGGTCTCCTTCTGTGCTGCATCCTTCTATGATTCTGTGGTACGATATAATCACCACAAATCCACCAGGAACCAAGCAACTCAGTGCAAGCCTTTCTCTTGCTATTGTTCGGACTTCGAGAATTACGAATAAGCGTAACAATGGCAGACAAGTATGTGATCAATAAAATTGGTCTTTATTCACACTACAGTTCAAAATTCAAGTGTACGTCGCAATCAAAATGCGCCCAATTTACCTGTACATAAAAGTACCCCAAGTAACTCATACGCCACCCCCTGGTGATTTATATCCCAAGTCAACCGTACATAAAAGTACCCCTTTAACAGTATCTAAGCTCTATGTCCGACTTTCATACATACTCCTTTATCTCTGGGTGATCGGTTCAGGGAGAGTTGTAAGTCGAAACATAGACTGGCCAGCTTTCTTTGTTCGTCAGCTCTTCTGCTTCTGTCATCTTTCTTTCTTCTGCGTTCTGACTTTCCCACCTCTGGGTTATCTTTTTACAGGGCCTTTCTGCCGGCCCCACTCATATATCACTGTCTGCCTCCCTCTGATAGGTCAGTTTCACTCCAAACCTTCCCTGATTGGAGCTCCGCCCACAAGGCACGTTCATGTTCCTGTGATGTGTGTGGGGGCGGGACTTCCTTGTCACTCGTGTTCCTCCTTCCTGTCCATGTGGTCTTCGAAACAAAGGACCGTGCTGACCACCAGGCAAAGAACCCCCTGCTGACTTCCGCCATTTTGTGTCTTCACAAACGAAGAACACACGCTGACCTCCTACATTTTGAATCCGTCCGTAACCATTTCACAATTCATTCTGAACTTCGATCTCCACACGGTAGCAGTGGTTTTATTACAATTTCTAGAATCTTACATTCGGTGCATATAATATAGAACGGCCCAATTCTACTGCCAACGTGATTCCAGTTTCTGTAGCTATTCTTAGATACATAAAAACATAGAAAAATAGGAGCAGGAGTCGGCCATTTGGTCCTTCGAGCCTGCTCCGCCATTCAATATGATCATGGCTGATCCTCTATCTCAATACCATAATCCCGCTCTCTCCCCATACCCCTTGATGCCTTTTGTGTCTAGAAATCTATCTATCTCCTTCTTAAATATATTCAGTGACTTGGCCTCCACAGCCTTCTGTGGTAGAGAATTCCACAGGTTCTACACCCTCTGAGTGAAGAAATTTCTCCTCATCTCAGTCCTAAATGTCCTACCCCGTATCCTGAGACTGTGACCCCTCGTTCTAGACCCCCCAGCCAGGGGAAACATCCTCCCTGCATCCAGTCTGTCTAGGCCTGCCAGAATTTTATACGTTTCAATGAGATCCCCTCTCATTCTTCTAAACTCTAGTGAATACAGGCCTAGTCGACCCAATCTCTCCTCATACGACAGTCCTGCCATCCCAGGAATCAGTCTGGTGAACCTTCGCTGCACTCCCTCTATGGCAAGTATATCCTTTCTTAGGTAAGCGAGCTTCACATGAACTTTTACTTCTCAACTCAACCCAACCTATCGTGTTAGCTTGCCTCATTGGTAAGGTAGCATCCTTGCTTGGGCCTCAGCTATTCACAATCTACATCAATGATTTGGATGAAGGGACCAAATGTAATATATCCAAGTTTGCTGATGATGCAAAGCTGGGTGGGAATGCAAGTTATGAGGAGGATGCAAGGAGACTTCAAGGGGATATAGACAAGCTAAGTGAGTGGGCAAGAACATGGCAAATGGAATATCATGTGGAGAAATGTGAAGTTATCCACTTTGGTAGGAAAAATAGAAAAGCAGAGTATTATTTAAATGGTGAGAGATTGGGAAATGTTGGTGTTCAGAGGGTCCTGGGTGTCCTTGTACACGAATCACTGAAGGTTAACATGCAGGTACAGCAAGCAATTAGGAAAGCAAATGGTATGTTGGCCTTTATTACAAGAGGTTTTGAGTATAAGAGTAAAGATGTCTTACTGCAATTATATAGGGCCCTGGTGAGACCACACCTGGAGTATTGTGTACAGTTTTGGTCTCCTTACCTAAGGAAGGATATACTTGCCATAGAGGGAGTGCAACGAAGGTTCACCAGACTGGTTCCTGGGATGGGGGGATTGTCCTATGAGGAGAGAGTGAGTAGACTAGGCCTATATTCTCTAGAGTTTAGAAGAATGAGAGGTGATCTCATTGAAACATACAAAATTCTTACAGGGCTTGACAGGGTAGATGCAGGGAGGATGTTTCCCCTGGCTGGGGAGTCTAGAACCAGGGGTCACAGGCTCAGAATAAGGGGTCGGCCATTTAGGACTGAGATGAGGAGAAATTTCTTCACTCAGAGGGTGGTGAATCTTTGGCATTCTCTACCCCAGAGGGCTGTGGAGGCTCAGTCATTGAGTATATTCAAGACAGAGATCGATATATTTTTGAATATTAAGGGAATCAAGGGATATGGGGATAGTGCAGGAAAGTGGAGATGAGGTAGAAGATCAGCCATGATCTTATTGAATGGCGGATCAGGCTCGAGGGGCCGAATGGCCGACTCCTGCTCCTATTTCTTATGTTCTTCCGAGTCAGGAGGTTGTGGGTTGAAGTCCCACTCCAGAACCTCATCACATAGGTCAACACTCCAGAGCAGCACTGAGGGAGCGCTGCACATTCCGACGTATCATGGTTTGGATGGTGCCGAGGTTGTTTGTGAAGGGTAGAAATAAAAGTTCCCTTGGCACTATTTGAAGAAGAGCAGAGAATTCTCCCAGAATCTTGGGCAGCAACACTTCCTTAACCAACGCCATCAAGAACAGATTAACTAGTCAATCACCTTGTCGCGGTTTGTGTGATTTTGCTGTGGACAAATTGGCTGCCATGTTTGCCTACAAAACAACAGCACATATGATGTCCTGAGGACATTGGGTGCCGCACCACATTTTCATTCAGAATTTTTCTCCATCACTTTCTTTTTAAATCCAACTGGTAAAGCTCCATCACTCTTTGCTGTCAGCAACCCTGGACCTGAGACCTGATCTTAATGTGCCACTTACCACTCACCGCTCAAACATCTTACACATCTTCAGCGGCAAATGAACAGACTGTAACTTCAACTCTGCAAATGATTTGTCCGGACTCTCCGAAATTGCGGATTCGGCAGCACTAATATCAGTCTCCATGACAGCAGGTTTCCCCTTGATCTTCAGATGCACCACGTGCGCCTTTCTGTAGTCTTGTGTGGTTTCTGCTGTGTACCAACCGACCAATCGTTCACCTTCACTTGGGTCCATTGTTTCCGATTTGTGTTGGCCACTCTCAATGTCTTCAGCTATTTGTCAGATACAACAGGGTTAATCAGCGCCTGCATCTTGACGTTGGCAAGACAAGTTGATGAAGCTGCTAAAGAAAAGCAAAGGGGATCCTTGGCTTTATAAATAGAGGTATAGCGTGCAAAAGCAAGGAGGCTCTGTGAAACCGTAGGCCTCAGCTGGAGTATTGTGGCCAATTCTGGGCACCACACTTCAGGAAGGATGCTAAGGCCTTGGAGAGAGTGCAGAGGAGATTTACCAGAATGGCACCACGAATGAGGGACTTCAGTCATGTGGAGAGACTGGAGAAGCTGGGGTTGTTCTCCTCAGAGCAGAGAAGGTTAAGAGGAGATTTAATAGAGGTGTTCAAAATTATGAGGGGTTTTGAGAGAGTAAATAAGGAGAAACTGTTTCCAGTGGCAGGAGGGTAGGTAACCAGAGGACACAGATTGAAGATAATTGGCTAAAGAACCAGAGGGGAAGATGAGGAATATTTCTTTACACAGCGAGTTGTTGTGATCTGGAATGCGCTGCCTGAAAGGGCGGTGGAAGCAGATTCAGTAGCAAGCTTCGAATGGGAATCGGATAAATACTTGAAAAGGAAAAAATTGTAGGGCTATGGAGGAAAGAGCAGGGGGGGAGTGGGATTAATTGGAGAGCTCGACCAAAGAGCCAGCACAGGCACGATGGGCCGAATGGCCTCCTTTTGTGCTGTATTATTCTATGATTCTATCCCTCTTTTTCCAACACTTGCTTTAACAAAATTCTTGTTCTCTTAACACCCTCTGCACTGCTGGTCTTTATATCTTCAGCAACATCTTGGCTTTGACCTCCTCCTACTCTTATGTTCCTATGCCTCGGCAATCAAGCAAATTCTGGGTTCCCATTCTCAACCTGGCGATAGGGACATGACCATTCAGTTCAACAATTATAACCACAAACTGATACACATCAACCTTCTGTTTTACACGGTTTCACGTTCCTTTCCTAATAAAATGGAGGAGGCCATTCAGCCCCTCGAGCCTGTTCCGCCATTCAGTGAGATCACGGCTAATCTGTGACCTAACTCCACACACCCGCCTTTGCCCTATATCTTAATACCTTTGGTTAACAAAAATCTATCAATCTCAGATTTAAAATGAACAATTGGCCCAGCATCAATTGCCATTTGCGGAAGAGAGTTCCAAACTTCTACCACCCTTTGTGTGTAGAAGTGTTTCCTAACTTCATTCCTGAAAGGCCTAGGGGGAATAATTCAATAGATTTGCGCCTCCCGTTAGCGCCCTAATGGGGCGCAAAGCAACTAGCGCCCGGGCGCGGCGCCGCTGACGCCTCCCACGAAATTCAGCGGGAGGTTGGCGGTGACGGTAACCGTTAGCGCCCTGTGGTGCTGCGCCTCCGGCGATGATATCATCACCGTGCGCATTGCCCCGCTCGCGCCCCGGCTGCGATCTTCGGTAGCGCCCCCTGACTTACCGCCAGACGATATGTCTGACAGGGTCAGGGGGGGGGCAGCGCAAATTAAATGGGCGGTGCCGGGCGGCCATTTTTGTTGCTGGCCCCCAGCCAGCACCTGCCCCCCGTTGCCGTCCCTGGCCTCCTGTGAAGACCCCCCGCGGGGTGCCGGCTGCGCTCCGTGAGCCCGGCTCTTTTGCCGGCACTCCGATCCCCGGTGTTCCAGCAGGGCCCCGGGTCGTGCTGCACTAGGCCTCTCCCCTTTAATCAGGGGAGGGAGGCCTGCAGTACCGCGGCGCTACGTGCCGGCCGTGTGGCGCTGCTCCATGTAGCGCCGCGATATTCACTCGCAGTGCCCCAAGAGGGAGGGGGAGTGCTTCCAGTAGCGCCCCGCCTCCCGCTTGGGGCGCTAGCAGTGAATTTCGGGCGCGGGGGCGCTAACATTTTCGCAGCGCTAAAAGTAGCGCCCCAAAGGGGGTGCGACCCAATTTTGCCCCCCTAATTTTTAGACCAAGTCCCCTAGCCCTAGACTCTCCAACCAGCGGGAATCGTTTCTCCCTATCTACTCTATCTGTTCCCCTTAATATCTTGAAACCTTCGATCAAATCTCCCCTTCACCTTCTAAATTCCAGGGAATACAACATACAAGGCAGTTAACAAGCTGGAGACATGGTGAAACCAGTCTGTCTTGGAGCGAGGCATTCGAAGATCTGTTTTTAGTTTGTGCTGACTTTCTTCTCCTCAGTCTGTCAGTGCTCTTGAGAAACTGGAAGTCAGAGCTGGGAATCAATCACGTGGAACGAAAGCCCCGACGTGGTGCAGTGGAATGAATCTGCTGAGTAAATTTGCCCCGTGAAGAATTAATTTGCGTCTAATTATGAGTGACGCAGGAAGTGTTATACCCAAGTGTAACAGGAAGTGTTGCAAGATGCCCACATTATATGCAAGACTTTCAATACAGACTTTTTTTTCAAAACAAAGCATGTGTTTGTGATCATCCAAAATGCTGCACTGAGCCCAACAGTTGAGTTTCTGTTCTCAATTAAAGCTCACTCGATTCCTGCCATCCATTATCCCCTAATTTAATCTAATTCATTAAGTCACTTCTGACTAATTGAGAGCATCTGTTTGCTACACAAGGCACTCAGTTTTCTTGAGGAGGTTTCATGTGTCCCACTTTAGTCTCAATTCACATTAATGTCAAAACATATTTGGAATCTCTCTGTAGCCTTGCCCGCCTCATCTTCCTGATCGCTGCCTGCCTCACATCCCCTGCAAGCTCACTTCTTCCCTGTAATGCCAGATATCTCCTCACCCCTCCCTCGCTCCAGTCTGCCACTGGTGACTCCTCCTTCAACGCTCTGGAACTCTTGGCTCAGCCCCCGTCCGCTTTGCTCCCTCTCTCCCTGCTTTCAAAAGGGAGCGGGCTGGGGAGGGGTGGCGGTGTGGTCCTAATACGTTGCAAGACAAGAAGGGGGTTCGGAGGTTCTGGCAGCGTGTGGGGTGTTCCGCTGGGTGCGAGGTGTGGTGGGAGCCTAAAGTCAGAGTGGAGATGGGGCGAGGCTGTGTGAAATGGGATTGGGGAGGACAGAGTGGAGGGGAGTCCAGGACAAGGGGACATAACCTTAAAATCAGAGCCCGGCCATTCAGGAGAGAAGTTAGGAAACACTTCTTCACACAAAGGGTGGTAGAATTGTCGAACTCCCTCCCACAAAGAGCAGTAGATGCTCGCTCAATTCATCATTTTAGATCCAAGTGGCAAATGTCAGCATCCTGCAGGTGCAAAGGATTGGTGGCAGCAGAATCAACCTTTAATTTGAAAACGGATTTAATTAACGTGAAGTCTCTCTCCCGCCATCATTTAATGTACTTTTGAAGTTGATGGAACACAAAATAGCTACCACAGATGTGTCATCAGAACAGTCATTTGTTTTTCATTTTTTCACTCAGACACAGACTCTGGTTTGTTTTTTTAAATACTCAGTATAAATTTTACCTCAATAAAGCTTCTGAAATTTGGCCTCCTGTTTTTTCAAAATGATTCGGAGAAAAGCTACTTAGTAGAAAGTGCGAGCAGCTAAAGAGAAATATTCCATCAGTGCAGCTGACTGGAACGTACTGATGGACCCTGGTGAACTGGGTGCACTGCACCTGCTCAGACTGGCCAATCCAAATCCAGTTCACAGAGTCCGAGCTCGGGGCTAAAATATTCAGATCAAGCCCAGGCTCTTGGGAGAGACCTTTAAATAAAACCTTCAACGAGGGCATTAAAATACATTGAAGACTATTCAGTGGATAAACTTATTGTGAAATACACACATCTTTTTCAATTCTTTATTTTGTTTAAACCCCTATTTTTGGACATTAAAAATGAGGGGAAAAATGACGGATGAAAGTAATTTCAGGAGAGCACTTTGAGTGCTTTGTGTGCAGATTGCCTAATGACAGGGTGTTCTATTCAGGCTGCTCACCATAGTAAATAAATAAAAGAAAGACTTGCATTTCTATAGCGCCTTTCACGGTCACCGGACGTCTCAAAGCGCCTTACAGCCAATGAAGTACTTTTTTTGAAGTGTAGTCACTGTTGTAATGTGGGAAACGCGGCAGCCAATTTGCGCACAGCAAGCTCCCACAAACAGCAATGTGACAATGTGTTTTTGTGATGTTGGTTGAGGGATAGATATTGGCCCAGGACACCGGGCAGGCGGGGAAATTTAAAGGGACCGCCTCGCACTAAAAGAAACAGGCCGCACAGGACAAAGCACAGCTTGCAGGGGAACATTGGCCACGTGCTGTGACAGCGAAATGGCACTTTTAACGTTAGAAATATGTAATGGGCATGTGGCCTGCGTATTGAAGAAGACTCAGTAACTAGCTTTGGTGACACAGGTGGATGGATACTCCGGAAGATCACTTCCTCAGCAAGGCTTTCGCCCTCTGCTTCCTTAGATTGCAAAGGTAAGCACAGATCATTGAGGCCATTCTTATTCCACAGAAACCTGCATCTGACTGCCTCCTGAGTGATCCTCCAGTACCCCACCCAGACCATTATTCACGGAACTGATCATTCTTTGCGTGAAGAAGTCAGTCCACAGCATCTGCGAACAAGAAGGACAAGAGCAGCAAATTTTGTGCTTTCAAGCCCCCTCGCTACAGAGAAAGAGGCAGGTACAGGCCTTCCTCTGTCATTTTAAATGCTTTTGCACATCAATAATATGTGGGTGTAAGTGTGTAAGTGTATGTGTAAGTGAGTGTGTGTAAGTGTATGTCCAAGTGTGCAAGTGTGTGTGTAAGTGAGTGTGAGTGGGTGTAAGTGTGTGTATGTGTGCATGTAAGTGTGTGTGTAAGTGTGTGCGTGTAAGTGTGTAAGTAAGTGCGTGTGTAAGTGTGTGTGTGTGTGTGTAAGAGTGTGAGTAAGTGTTTGTGTAAGTGTGTGTGTGGGTATGTAAGTGTGTGTGTAAGTATGTAAGTGTGTAAGTAAGTGTGTGTGGGTGTAAGTGTGTGTGTAAGTGTGTATGTAAGTGTGTGTAAGTGTGTATGTAAGTGTGTAAGTGCGTGTACGTGTGCATGTAAGTGTGTGTGTGAGTGTGTGTGTAAGTGTGTGAGTGTGTGTGTAAGTGTGTGAGTGTGGGTGTAAGTGTGTGTGTAAGTGTGTGAGTGTGTGTGTGTGTGAGTGTGGGTGTAAGTGTGTGCGTAAGTGTGTGAGTGTGGGTGTAAGTGTGTGAGTGTGGGTGTAAGTGTGGGTGTAGGTGTGTGAGTGTGTGTGTAAGTGTGTGTGGGTGTGTGTAAGTGTGTGAGTGTGTGTGTAAGTGTGTGTGTAAGTGTGTGTGTAAGTGTGTGAGTGTGGGTGTAAGTGTGGGTGTAAGTGTGTGAGTGTGTGAGTGTGTGTGGGTGGGTGTGTGAAACATGGAGAATTGGGCAGCTCATGCCCACAGCCATAACTGCTACAGATGCAGGTCAATGATCGATGTTTCATGGAATGGTGAAATGTCCCTCTTGGGCTTTGAAGACAAAAATAAAACAGCCGAGCAGGAGAGGCTAATCTGGGCAATAATACAGTTTGAGCTGCTTTGTTGACTTTATATTCATGGTTGGATCAAGTGCGGTCATGCGCCCGATGCAATCTCAAGACAGTGGGGTGGAAGAAACATCTACAAGGTAAAACTAAATAAAAATTTGACTGAGAAACGAAGTCAGTCTCGTTTTCCTGAAGGCAGAGATTAATGGAATGGAATTTTGTTAATTGCAAAGCGCTGATAACAGGGATGTGTGTCCATGCCTCGGCTATCAGTGTACAACATGATAATTCGATTTCTTACAGCAATTTATGCTATGGTATGGTTCCTTTCCTTAATCCAATTTGCCATAGATGGAGCTGATCCTGCCCAATTATGCTTCCTGTCATGCTCTTCATGTGGTCCTGTACATGCAAAGGTTGCAAAGTGGAAGGAGTCTTTCTCTTTGTGTGTTTGATCTGTAAGTGGCAGCTCACTAACACGCGAGCACAGGCAAGCTACAAGATGCACTGCAGCAACTCGCCAAGGCTTCTCCGTCAGCACCTCCCAAACCCGCGACCTCTTCCACCTAGAAGGACAAGGGCAGCAGGCGCATGGGAACACCACCACCTCCAAGTTCCCCTCCAAGTCACACACCATCGGGACTTGGAAATATATCGCCGTTCCTTCATCGTCAATGGGTCAAAATCCCGGAACTCCCTCCCTAACAGCACTGTGGGAGCACCTTCACCACACAGACTGCAGCGGTTCAAGAAGGCGGCTCACCACCACCTTCTCAAAGGCAACTAGGGATGTGCAATAAATGCAGGCCTTGCCAATGACGCCCACATCCCAGGAACGAATTTAAAAAAAGCGGGGAAAAATGAAGAAGCTTTGTACATCCTCAGGTGGCATGGCAGGTTAATGCAGTCAGTAGCTGAGCTATACTGAGCGTGAAGGTCCCAGAGTCAGTCCGTGCTGAGTTCAAGAATTCCCCCACAGGACTGTGGAGAACGGTGGATGTGTGAGAACAGATACAAGATGTAATCACCGCTCTCTCACCGCGTTGCTCCCAGTGAGTTAGAGGCTGTGCTGATGCAAGGGTGGTGTTGGGGTATTGGAAAGGTGCACACACCTCGACTGAAGACATTGCAGGCGAGTGCTTTCATTGTTTCCTGGGAAGTAAATAGTGATTTTCTTACTAATGGCAAGCAGATAAATAAATCGCATCATTGCAGTAAATCTCAGTGTGTTATATGGGGAGCAGCCTTGCCCATAATTGGGTGCCCAAAAACATTCTAATTTGTATGGAACCTACAAGGGGAAGTCTGAGCAACAGCTGGGATGTTGTATCTGTTCTCCAGCGCCTTTCACCACCGGACGTCCCAAAACGCTTTACAGCCAATGAAGTACTTTTTGAAGTGGAGTCACTGTTGTAATGTAGGAAACGCGGCAACCAATTTGCGCACAGCAAGCTCCCACAAACAGCAGAGATAATGACCAGATCATTTGTTTTCAGGTGTTGGTTGAGGGATAAATACTTGCCAGGACACCGGGGTGAACTCCCCTGCTCTTCTTTGAAATAGTGCCATGGGATCCTTTACGTCGACCTCAGAGAGCAGACGGGGCCTCGGTTTAACATCTCATCCGAAAGACGGCACCTCCGACAGTGCTGCGCTCCCTCAGTACTGCCCCTCCGACAGTGCTGCGCTCCCTCAGTACTGCCCCTCTGACAGTGCGGCGCTCCCTCAGTACTGCCCCTCCGACAGTGCAGCGCTCCCTCAGTACTGCCCCTCTGACAGTGCGGCGCTCCCTCAGTACTGCCCCTCTGACAGTGCGGCGCTCCCTCAGTACTGCCCCTCTGACAGTGCGGCGCTCCCTCAGTACTGCCCCTCCGACAGTGCAGCTCTCCCTCAGTACTGCCCCTCTGACAGTGCGGCGCTCCCTCAGTACTGCCCCTCTGACAGTGCGGCGCTCCCTCAGTACTGCCCCTCCGACAGTGCTGCGCTCCCTCAGTACTGCCCCTCCGACAGTGCTGCGCTCCCTCAGTACTGTCCCTCCGACAGTGGAGCGCTCCCTCAGTACTGCCCCTCCGACAGTGCAGCGCTCCCTCAGTACTGCCCCTCCGACAGTGCGGCGCTCCCTCAGTACTGCCCCTCTGACAGTGCGGCGCTCCCTCAGTACTGTCCCTCCGACAGTGTGGCGCTCCCTCAGTACTGACCCTCCGACAGAGCGGCGCTCCCTCAGTACTGACCCTCCAACAGTGCTGCAAACGAGTTCAATGGTTATCCAGCTCTGATGTTGTTGGAGTCTATGTAATGTATTCAGCTGCTATGTTTGATTCCAGGATCAGCCCCTCACCATCGAGCTTTCCTCGAATAGTTATTGATGACTAACCTTGCTGTTATTGATGGGTAAGGGAGCAGCTCTTACAGCACTGGAAGAACCCATCCATTAGTGAATGGGTTAACCGGTTACTTGGCAAGGCACTGCACTTTATGCTGGAGGAATGCTTGCTCAGTACAGCCACACTGTTGATCGATTGGATCCCGAAAGATTGGCCCTTGAGGCAGTGGCTCATTGCATCTTCACAGAGGGATTTCACACCCAGACTAACCACAGCAAATGGATCACGGTCAAGTGACAGCCTCGGGTACATCCGTACCTGGTAAAGAAACATTACACAGCATCATATTACACAGTATTTCCAGCGCACAAACAGGCCATTCGGCCCCACTGCTCCGTGCCGGTGTTTCTCCTCCCACCCTCTTCATCTCACCCCATCAATATATCCTTCTATTCCTTTCTCCCTCATGTGTTTATCTAACTTCCCCTTAAATGCATCTATACTATTCGCCTGAACCACTCCCTGTGGTAGCAAGTTCCACATTCTCCCCACTCTCTGGGTAAAGAAGTTTCTCCCGAATTCCCGATTGGATTTATTAATGACTATCTTATATTGATGGTCCCTAGTTCTGGTCTCGCTCCACAGTGGAAACATCTTCTCTACGTCTACCCTATCGAAACCCCTTCATAATCTTCAAGATCTCTATCGGGTCACCCCTCAGCCCACTCTTTTCGAGAGACAAGAGCCCCAGCCTGTTCAGCCTGTCCCGATAGTTGTACCCGATCAGTTCCGGTGTATGTTTGGAATGTACGTGTCAAATATCAACTTCGACCACGCAGAAGAAACCCAGTAACGGCAAAACAGAATATTTCCTCCTTGAAGCTATCGTAACATATTGGAATATAGTTTCTCGCAGAAGGACAATTGCGCTCGCTTGCAAAATAATTTCCTGCCCGTGGGACCTACACACGCTTTCTCTCAAGTGAATAATGCTTGCAAATTATTTCAGTAATAAAGCAGGAAACTAAATATTGTATTTGTTCACCAATGTTTCAGTGCTGATCTGGTGGTCTGCCCTGATGCTGAAGGGTCTGTTGCATATAATGAGCTACGGCAGTCCAGGACTAAGATCCCACTTGCCTGTGAAAATGCCAAACCTGATGTCCCGCTGTTCTTATAGAAACATAGAAACATAGAAGACAGGAGCAAGAGTAGGCCATTCGGCCCCTCGAGCCTGCTCCGCCATTCGATGCGATCATGGCTGATCATCCAAACTCAGTACCCTGTACCTGCCTTCTCCCCATATCCCTTGATCCCTTTGACTTGGCCTCAACTACCTTCTGTGGTAGAGAATTCCACAGGTTCACCACTCTCTGGGTGAAGAAATTCTTCCTCATTTCTGTCCTAAATGGCTTACCCCTTATCCTTAGATTATGACCCCTGGTTCTGGACTCTCCGACCATCGGGAACATTCTTCCTGCATCTATTATTCAGCAACCTTAAACCTTGGCTGCCCATAGTGACTCCGTCTCGTGAAGCCTTTGCTTCGCGCCTCCCTTGACTGCCAGCCCAAGATTGGGAACTCGTTTTTCGGCTCACTGTGGGCACACAATGCTTCTCTCCTCTTGAGTGTAGAATGCAATGTGTTGATCAATGAATGGGTTTGATTGATTGATGAACACATTCCAGTACACAGTGAACATCAGCACTGCCAGCTTTAATCTGTCCAGATTGGATTGTGACTGTGAGGCTCGGTGATGTGCTATGTTTACTGGCCTTTATCTTTGATGACCCGTCTCCCAGGCAACAATCAGAACAACTTGTCACAGCTTCTTTGACCTGACTATCAATGTGATCCATGTGATTCAAGTGGTTGTGGAAAAATGGGGTTATTTTTCTCGAAAAGCACAAAAAGCACTTCTGCGTGTGTGACTGTGCGCGTGTCTGTGTGTATGCATGTGCGCATGTATGTGTCTGTGTGTGATTGCATGTGTATTTCCACAGTTACTTATGCAAAATCTCACAAAAGGTAGTCACAACAGCAGAAATTTCAAGCCAATGAAGCAGACTGGGTGATGTTTTTTTATTTGTTCCTGGGATGTGGGCGGCGCTGGCAAGGCCAGCATTTATTGCCCATCCCCAGTTGCCCTTGAGAAGGTGGTGTTAAAAGATCCCATGGAGGCGGGCGAGAGGCGGGCGAGAGGCGGGCGAGAAGCGGGCGAGAGGCGGGCGATGGGTGGATCATGCGCTGTGCCCGCCTGAAGGAATCAGGGATTCCGTGCCATTGCCGTGACTGGGCCTAGTTTACATTAATTCACAAAGCCGCCCGATAGCAAAAACCTGGATTGCCCTGGAGTCTCCAGGAATTGAAAATTAATCTCCAGGAGAAAAATCACCGGGCTATAAAGAAAATAATTGTGTCTTTCTCATTTTCGTTGATCACTTCCATTTATTAGTTTTGAAAATATTGGAGATGGGGGACCAAGGCTGTTTGACTGGATGTGGGGGTGGGTGGGGGGGGGGGGGGGGGGGCAGGGGATGGGGTTGGGGGCGAGAGGTCAGGTGATAAAACCTCCGGGAATACATCGAACCTGATGTTAAATTTCCAGGCAGGCAGGAGCCGAGCACTGTAATCAGGGCTCAGCATAAATTTATCATAAAACCATTTAATTGCAAATTTCACCCGTCTCTGTCGGATCTGATTGGCATGAAATTCAACCAAGTGTAAAATGCCGACCCTAAATTAACAACGAGAGCCTCGTTAATACAGCGAGGACAGTCCGAGCAGCTCAAATTAAATTACCCTCCCAAAAAATCCAAATGCATTTAGCACACAACAGCTGTCTAGAAGCTTAAAGTGGGTGCGTTAACAAGCACAAATAGAGCCTGCACCAAATATCATCCGCACCCGCGCAGAAAACCGCCTTCCTTGGCTCTTGCAGATTTTTTGCCCTCAGCTTCCACAATGCAAGTATGTCCTTTGTCTTCTGCTTGTCTCATTTGGGCGATCTCTGGGGGAATCGGACAGCAATCGTTGATCCCACAGCAGGGCAACTGAAAGATGTGCCATGCATAATTGAGCAGTGAGCAGAACCAGGCCCAGTTGGGCCTCGAGCAGGGGCCAGATTTCGTTTTTTTGAGGCTCTTTTCTCCAGAAAAAAGAAGACTGAGGGGGTGGCCTGATAGAGGTCTTCAAGATTAGGGAAGGGTTTCGATAGGGTAGACGTAGAGAAGGTGTTTCCACTTGTGGGGGAGACCAGAACTAGAGGCCATCAATATAAGATAGTCACTAATAAATCCAACTGGGAATTCAGGAGAAACTTCTTCACCCAGAGAGTGGTGAGAATGTGGAACTCGCTCCCACAGGGAGTGGTTGAGGCGAATAGTATAGATGAATTTAAGGGGAAGCTGGATAAACACATGAGGGAGAAAGGAATAGAAGGATATGCTGATAGGGTGAGATGAAGAGGGGTGGGAGGAGGCTCGTGTGGAGCAGAAACACCGGCACGGAGCAGTGGGGCCGAATGGCCTGTTTCTGTGCTGTAAATTCTATATAATTCTCTGTTTCTCCAGGACAAGGTCCATTTCTCAGAAACACAAACAGCCGAATTAAAATGGGTGCCCAATTATTGAAGGTGATACCAAAAAGGGCTAATGGAGTACTAATGAACAATGCAGTGTGTACCATCTACAAGATGCACTGCAGCAACTCGCCAAGGCTTCTTCAGCAGCACCTCCCAAACCCGCGACCTCTTCCACCTAGAAGGACAAGGGCAGCAGGCTCATGGGAACACCACCACCTCCAAGTTCCCCTCCTAGTCACACATGTGGAAATATATCGGCCGTTCCTTCACCGTCCCTGTGTCAAAATCACATAGGAACAGGAGTAGGCCATTCAGCACCTCAAAGTACATTCAAAGTGTAGTCACTGTTGTCGGAAACACAGCAACCAATTTGTGCACAGCAAGCTCCCACAAAAAGCAACATGATAATAACCAGATGATCTGTTTTTTTAGTAATTTTGTCCCAGGTCACCAGAGTGAACATCCCTGCTCTTCTTCGAAATAGTACTCTTTTACGTCCAGCTGAGAGAGCAGACGGGGCCTCGGTTTAACGTCTCATCTGAAAGACGGCCCCTCCAACAGTGCAGCGCTCCCTGAGCACCGCACTGGAGTGTCAGCCTAGATTTTGTGCTCAAGTCTCTAGAGTGGGACTTGAACCCATGACCTTCTGACCCAGAGGCGAGAGTGCTGCCCACTGAGCCACAGTTGACAGCACCAAATGACACGTGGTGCTTAGTCTAGCCAAACTAGTTCTTCTGAAGAAAGAGCTGGTGTGAATCAGTTGTCGATCAGGCCGTGCTTTACTGGGAGGCACCTGACTCACTCAGCCAGGAGTGTCCAAACTACAGCCCATGGGCCACGGGCGACTCTCTGAGCTGCCACAGCTTACATGTTGAACTCATTGGCTTATCCGGATTGAATTTCATGGACCTGCAGGTCTGGAACAGGCAGTGTTGCCTCATTTGCCAGTTAAACCCTGCCTCGCCCCACCACACTCTGTGAGTAGCAGCAACCCCAGATCTGCGGGAAATAACGGGAGGAGCGATCGAAACTTTAGATGTGGTCCCAAGGCTCCTTGGTACAGTAACAACAACTTGTATTTATATAGCGCCTTTAACGTAGTAAAACGTCCCAAGGCGCTGCACAGGAGCGATTAACAAACAAAATTTGACACCGAGCCACAGAAGGAGATATTAGGACAGGTGACCAAAAACTTGGTCAAAGAGGTGGGTTTTAAGGAGCGTCTGAAAGGAGGAGAGAGAGGTGGAGAGGTTTAGGGAGGGAATTCCAGAGCTTAGGTCCCAGGCAGCTGAAGGCACGGCCGCCAATGGTGGAGCGATGGAAATCAGGGATGTGCAAGGGGCCAGAATTGGAAGAGCGCAGAGATCTCGGAGGGTTGTAGGGCTGGAGGAGGTTACAGAGATAGGGAGGAACGAGGGCCATGGAGGGATTTGAAAACACACACGTGCGCTCACGAAGGTGAAAGCTTGGATACCCCGACACTAGGCCACGGGGGAGCTGGAAACCTCCCTTTCGGATCAGAGTGACACCCAGCTCTCGCTTTCCCACTCCTGTCTTTATCGAGTTTGAGCCGAGCTGGAGTGCATTTGCTCTCCGTAAGTGGGATTCAGCGTTGAGAAAGCCTGAAGTTAAAGAGAAGCTGAAAAGATAATTCAGCCTGACGGATGTGGGGTAATTCCACTTGATGTTCTGTGGCAGGTGTGAACAAACAGTTAGTTTAAAGTTATGGCATTACTCAAAATGATTTAGCTGCCCAGTTCTGGCAAATGTGATCTAAGCAGTAGCACCCAGTGCAATATTCTCCTCTCCTTGTCTGCCTCTCCTTTCGCACCCTCGTTCCGGCAGTTTCCAAAAAGCATTGAATTGTTATTGAACCAGTAAACTGATCGCGCAGATCATTCTGCAATATGAATAGGCCAATTTTTTTTTTTATGAATGAGTCGTAACATAATCATTTTTTGTTTGCAATGACCTCCTGAGGATTTCATTTTACTACAGATTGATCACGGCGATAATCTGCCACTTGAGGTAACCAGGGCAACCCGTGATACACAGTGCCGTTTCCTCCTGAGGGCGCACTTACAACAACAACTTGTATTTATACAGCGCCTTTAACGTAGTAAAACGTCCCGCGGCGCTGCACAGGGAGCGATTATCAGACAAAATTTTGACACCGAGCCACAGAAGGAGATATTAGGACAAGTGACTTGGTCAAGAAGGTAGGTTTTAAGGAGCGTCTTAAAGGAGGAGAGAGAGGTAGTGAGACAGAGAGGTTTAGGGAGGGAATTCCAGAGCTTAGGGCCCAGGCAGCTGAAGGCACGGCCGCCAATGGTGGAGCGATTAAAATCGGATATGCGCAAAGAGACCAGAGTTGGAGGAGCGCAGAGATCTTGAAGGATTGTCGGGCTGGAGATTGTTACAGAGATAGGGAGGGGGGCGAGGCCATGGATATAATACTGAAAACCTTTACAGAATTACAGCGAACCCACGAAACCTTAATTTCTCTTCGTGCCGGCAACGTCGAAAATGGAGATGAGGGGTGGTAATTTTTAGAAAGGTGAAGCATTGAGAGACCACGGGGTTATACAATGCAAGGTGGCTCATTATTGCCTTGTTGAATGCTTAGCATGTTTTCTGGGTCAGGGAGGGCAATAAAAATGCTTAGTTCTTTGAAGAGGTTTAAGATCTCTGTTCCAGACTGCTTTGTGCTGGAAGGCTGAACATCAGTCGGGGACAGATTGTGACAACCGAGAGAGCAGCAAGGCCCAGGGCCTGGGGAGCAGGCTTTGACAGTGCACTAATGTAAATGGGATGTTTTCCACAACTGCAGCAGCTCTGGGCTATTGCTGAACCAGTTCCCATTGCTGCGGTGCTGTAGGTAAGGAAACAGTGAGATAGTATTATTTATTTCACTGAACTTCACTCTCGTCTTTCCTTAAAGGCATTGCTTAAAACCAACCTTTCTGAGCAAGCTTTTGGTCACCTGTCCTAATATCTCTTTAATGTCCTAATATCTCTTTAATGTCCTAATATCTCTATAATGTCCTAATACCAGCCCCTACAACCCTCCGCAATCTCTGCGCTCCTCCAATTCTGGCCTCTTGAGCATCCCCTGATTTTAATGGCTCCACCATTGGCGGCCGTGCCTTCAGCTGCCTGGGCCCCGAGCTCTGGAATTCCCTCCCTAAACCTCTCCGCCTCTCTCTCCTCCTTTAAGACGCTCCTTAAAACCGACCTCTTTGACCAAGCTTTTGGTCACCTGTCCTAATATCTCCTGATGTGGTTCGGTGTCTGATTTTGTTTGATAATCGCTCCTGTGACGCACCTTGGGACGTTTTACTACGCTAAAGGCGCCGTTTCGATGCAAGGTGTTGCTGACCCCACCTCCGACAGTGCAGCGCTCCCTCAGTACTGCCCCTCCGACAGTGCAGCGCTCCCTCAGTGCTGCTCCTCCGACAGTGCAGCGCTCCCTCAGTACTGCCCCTCCGACAGTGCAGTGCTCCCTCAGTACTGCCCCTCCGACAGTGCAGCGCTCCCTCAGTACTGCTCCTCCGACAATGCGGTGCTCCCTCAGTACTGCCCCTCCGACAGTGCAGCGCTCCCTCAGTACTGCCCCTCCGACAGTGCAGCGCTCCCTCAGTGCTGCCCCTCCGACAGTGCAGCGCTCCCTCAGTACTGCCCCTCCGACAGTGCAGCGCTCCCTCAGTACTGCCCCTCCGACAGTGCAGCGCTCCCTCAGTACTGCCCCTCCGACAGTGCAGCGCTCCCTCAGTGCTGCTCCTCCGACAGTGCAGCGCTCCCTCAGTGCTGCTCCTCCGACAGTGCAGCGCTCCCTCAGTGCTGCCCCTCCGACAGTGCGGCTCTCCCTCAGTGCTGCTCCTCCGACAGTGCAGCGCTCCCTCAGTACTGCCCCTCCGACAGTGCGGCACTCCCTCAGTACTGCCGCTCCGACAGTGCAGCGCTCCCTCAGTACTGCCCCTCCGACAGTGCGGCACTCCCTCAGTACTGCCGCTCCGACAGTGCAGCACTCCCTCAGTACTGACCCTCCGACAGTGCAGCGCTCCCTCAGTACCGCCCCTCCGACAGTGCGGCGCTCCCTCAGTACTGCCCTCCGACAGTGCAGCACTCCCTCAGTACTGACCCTCCGACAGTGCAGCGCTCCCTCAGTACCGCCCCTCCGACAGTGCAGCGCTCCCTCAGTACTGACCCTCCGACAGTGCAGCGCTCCCTCAGTACTGCCCCTCCGACAGTGCAGCGCTCCCTCAGTACTGTCCCTCCGACAGTGCAGCGCTCCCTCAGTACTGACCCTCCGACAGTGCAGCGCTCCCTCAGTACTGACCCTCCGACAGTGCAGCGCTCCCTCGGTACTGCCCCTCCGACAGTGCGGCACTCCCTCAGTGCTGCCCCTCCGACAGTGCAGCGCTCCCTCAGTACTGCCCCTCTGACAGTGCGGCGCTCCCTCAGTACTGCCCCTCCGACAGTGCGGCGCTCCCTCAGTGCTGCCCCTCCGACAGTGCGGCGCTCCCTCAGTACTGCCCCTCCGACAGTGCGGCGCTCCCTCAGTACTGCCCCTCCGACAGTGCGGCACTCCCTCAGTGCTGCCCCTCCGACAGTGCGGCGCTCCCTCAGTGCTGTACTGAAGTGTCAGCCGAGATTATGTACTCGAGTCTCCAGATTGGGGCTTTGAACCTACAAGCATCTGAATTTGAGGCGTGGGTGAGCCGAGCTGATACGACGGCCTGGAGTTTTCCTCCAGCTTGTGCTGGCTTTTTTTTTTAACGCAAGTTACCAAAATCGGCCGAACCAGCGGCATTTTAAGCGCAAATTGCGTTCGGCGCAAATCCGAGTTCCCGCAGGTCTTTTGCGCCGGTTAAAAAAAATCGCCGGTCCCGCCCACAAAGCTGACCACACCCCCTAGATCGAAGTAATCGCCGCGGCCAGTTTCCGCTAATTGCGGCCGTTTGCGGGCCTTCCACGAGCCTCCTAAAATTAATCTTTTTTAGGCGCAAGGACACCAATAGGCACGCTTTAACAGCTTTGAACGATTCTTTAAAATTTACTGAGAAACTGACCACTATAATCAGCAAATGGTTCTGTGTAGATTTTCAAAGTCATTTTCGGTCATTTAAAATCGGGTTACTCACAGCTGGTGGATTGACACTCTGATTAAAAACGCTAATTTGTTGTGATTGGACCCATTTTCAGTTGTGTTAATAAACCGGCGCCAGGATCTTAAATAAATCAAGGAATACTTTTTAATGCAAAGATTATATATTTTTTAAATCACGTTCCACATCGCTGCCCAATTGCGCTGGTTCCTGGGGCGATCGTACGTTCGACGATACGCAAATGGGTTTGATCGGAAGCTTGAGCAAACGGAACTCCGAAAACTAACATGGGTTTGAGCTCAATTTGTGCCCGGATTGCCGACTGCGCCCAAAGCAGAAACGCTTGGCTGACGTCGCTCAGCCAACACCAACGGTGTGGCTCACGGTGGAAGGGTGAGGTTTGCCGAGCTTCCGTGACATGCCCACAAAGTCAGGGCTTTCCCCTGGGTTGGGTGGTGGGGGGGGGGCTCTTACGGTCTTATGCAAAGCGCTGTAAAATCCATCGACAGACCTCATGGGGCCTTCACGCACTCCACGCAGCCCGCCAGGAGAAAGGTGCAGCGGTTCGAGCTTGTACTCTCTCACGCTGACACTGGTGGAGTCTGGGGTGAATAATGAGGCGTTGAAATGAGCCGCTTCGATTTAGAGGATAAGCATTGCGAGGACAAGACGGGGATCGTTAGGTTTCTGCTTAAGTGGGTGTTTTGTGCCGGGCACTGCAAAGCCATAAACTTAGATGAAAATGGATTGCTCACTGAACGCGCACAAGTGAGCGCTCAGAGAAATCATTCGGGGTGATTGAGCGCTGACATTTGAAACAGAAAGATGCCATGAATAGTCGACACATGCAGGCAGTACCCTGCAGTAAACAGATTTCCATCATGTTCACTCAGAAGGAAATTGTAAACTCCTTTTTAGCAACCGTCCTTCAAACCCCATCATTCAATTCAGTTGTACACAGTGCAGGAAATGGCCACGGGTTAAGGCCCACAGTGGCAAACCATTAAACAGCTGGAGGTGTGCACTCGGAATCTGTTTCTTGCCCATGTAATGTACGCTTATATATTACAAAAAGCATGAACTCTCCACTGTGCAATGTGCAAATCATTGTCTCCTTTTCTGTAAAATGCTCAGATGAAGTTGACTTTTATGGAGGCCGTCAGTACACTGGATTGCTGTTGACCGCGGACCTCTCTGTCAGCAGCGCTCCATTGAATAAATGACCCCTTCGACTGCATCGCTGACCCGCGGGAATCCTGCCGTTGGTTTAAGATGACTTGTCAGAGCGAGTCTCACTTGTTCGCTCTCTGGGCCTCCGTGTTATCGGCACAGCCCCGTTTATTTAAGGAGGCCAGGTCTTCACATTGAATGTCAGAAGGTTGGGGGTCCAAGTCCCACTCCTGACACTTGAGCACAGAAATCCAGGCTGACACTCCGAGTGCAGTGCTGAGGGAGCGCCGCACTGTCAGAGGTGAGACTTTAAACCGAGGCCCCGTCTGCTCTCTCAGGTGGACATAAAAGATCCCATGACCCTATTTCGAAGAAGAGCAGGGGATTTATCCCCGGTGTCCTGCCCAATATTTATCCCTCAACCAACTAACATTTGCTCATTATCACATTGCTGTTTGTGGGAGCTTGCTGTGCGCAAATTGGCTGTCGCGCTGCCGACATTACAACAGTGACCACACTTCAAACAGTACTTCATTGGTTGTAAAGCGCTTTGAGACATCCTGAGGTCATGAAAAGTGCTGGAGAAATGCAAGTCTTTCAAATCTTTTGGCTGCTTTTAAGTTAGCCTGTCTCGTTAAGATCTGAAAGTCAATATTCCAATCAGTGAACATGGACTGCAGTCACTCAGACTTTGTATTGTTAGATCGGGGAACTCTGCAGATTGGAATGTACCTGCGTGAGTTTTCCTTCCCATTCGTTTTCCGAGCTGTGCATACGTGAGAGACGTCCTTCCAACATGAGGCGAACTATAGGAATACAAGTTATTGCCAATTTCAATTTTCTATTCAATCAATTCCACCAAATAACGATCCTCTCCAATCACCTTCCAGCAGAAACATTCTCTGAGATCCATCTACCATGCTAGTTGTTCACCCACCTCACTACGTACCTCTAAAACTAACATTCAGAACACAATAAACTCGTTAAAAATGCAACAGATCAAAACAGGTGATGTTTCAAAATTGATCAGAAACAGAAAGACACAGATGGACAGTTCACTGTTGGTCACCAGTAGGCACCCTCATTCCCTGGCCACTTCTGCTCACACTTGGAGTCAGCAACCTGGCAGAGGAGTGGAGGCAAAAACTCTTGGAGATATTTGAGGAACAGTTGACGTTGTGATGGGGAGGAACGGGTGGAAGAGGGAGAAGGTCATGGTGAGCTAAGATGGGCCAAAGGGCTTATATCAAACGAAATGCACTGCCTGAGAGGGTGGTGGATACAGAGTCAATAGTAGCCTTCAAAAGGGAATTGGATAAATACTTGAAGGGGAAAAATGGCAGGGATATGGGGAAAGAGCGGGGGGAGTGGGACTAACGGGATCGCTCTTCGAAAGAGCCGGCGCAGACTCGATGGGCCGAATGGCCTCCTCCTGTGCTGTATTAAACTATGATTCTATGATCTGTCTTGTGAACAGTGAGTTGTCCGACATCTTATTTGCCTCGGTTTTGCTAGTTTCGGATGGGCTGTGTTTTTAATCTTCCACTGTTGCTACTACCCAAGGCTGCTCCCTAGGCTGAAAGAGGCTGTGGGCTTGCTCACTTGCATTGCCTCCAGGGGCCTTCCTGGGAGCTGATCACTGAAACGCTTGTGGCCTGTCGACACTGTGCCCATGGAAATGTTCGGACTGAAGCTGATAATTGCAGCTTGTGTCAATATAATGCCGTCCGCCCCCCGCCACCCCTCCCCCCCACCAACCTCTCCCCGTGCCTTGAAGGCTTGTTTAGTTAGGGAGCGATCAGAGGGATTAGTTTCAAATTAAACACTGATGTTTGCCTAACTGTTCCAATTTGCACTGTTTAAAATGTCAATGCTTTCACTCCTAATCTCTCCTGTTAGCCCTGAGGAAGATTGCGGTTTCTCCTCCCAGGACTTCTTCACTCAAATGGAGTAGTCATCGATAAGCTGCTTTTCATTTGCACAGGATCCATGCTGGCACAACCAGATTTTAAAAACAAACATATTCTTTCAGCAATGGCTAGCTCACTACTGGTCACCACTAGCCGTGCGGGGACCCCCACTCGAGGAGTCTTGTACACGAACGTACGGTACCAGAAAAGACGATATCCGGCAATTTTACTAGTCCCAATGTATCTACAGCGACAACAACCGCATTTAACGCAGTAAAACATCCCGCGGTGCTTCACAGGAGCAATGATCAAACAAAACCTGAAACCGAGACACAGAAGGAGATATTAGGACAGGTGACCAGAAGCTTAATCAAAGAGGTCGGTTTTCAGCACCGTCTTAAAGGAGGACATGATGCGGAGATGCCGGTGTTGGACTGGGGTGGACAAAAATGAGAAGTCGCACAACACCAGGTTATAGTCCAACAGATTTATTTGAAATCACAAGCTTTCAGAGCGCTACTCCTTCGTCAGGTAAAGGTTTACATCCGAGCACGAAAGAGGAAATTCTGCACCAAAATGTCCCAAGGTGCTTCACATCTGAGAGGACAATCTGCGAGCAGCGTTGGGAGAATCAGGAGAGTGGCGAGAAGCCCATTATTGGGGCGGTGGGGTGGGGAGGGGGGGGCATGGGGGGGAGGAGATGGGATCTAGTAAAGGCAAAGAGGAAAATGACAAAGCAAAGCGTTTGAGAGATCGAGTTGCAAGCTCCCACAAACAGCAATGTGACAATGACTAGATAATCTGTTTTTAGTGATGTTGATTGAGGGATAAATATTGGCCCCAGGACACTGAGGAGAACTTCGCTGCTCTTCTTGGAAATAGTGCCATGGCATCTCTTACAGCCACCTGACGAGCAGACAGGGATTCGGTTTAACGTCTCATCCAAAAGATGGCACCTCTGACAGTGCAGCGCTCCCTCAGTACTGCCCCTCCGACAGTGTGGCACTCCCTCAGTACTGCCCCTCCGACAGTGCGGCGCTCCCTCAGTACTGCCCCTCCGACAGTGCAGCGCTCCCTCAATACATGCCCCTCCGACAGTGCAGCGCTCCCTCAGCACTGCCCCTCCGACAGTGCTGCGCTCCCTCAGTACTGCCCCTCCGACAGTGCAGCGCTCCCTCAGTACTGCCCCTCCGACAGTGCAGCGCTCCCTCAGTACTGCCCCTCCAACAGTGCGGCGCTCCCTCAGTACTGCCCCTCCGACAGTGCGGCACTCCCTCAGTACTGCCCCTCCGACAGTGCGGCGCTCCCTCAGTACTGCCCCTCCGACAGTGCAGCGCTCCCTCAGTACTGCCCCTCCGACAGTGCAGCGCTCCCTCAGTACTGCCCCTCCGACAGTGCAGCGCTCCCTCAGTACTGCCCCTCCAACAGTGCGGCACTCCCTCAGTACTGCCCCTCCGACAGTGCAGCGCTCCCTCAGCACTGCCCCTCCGACAGTGCAGCGCTCCCTCAGTACTGCCCCTCCGACAGTGCAGCACTCTCTCAGCACTGCCCCTCCGACAGTGCAGCGCTCCCTCAGTACTGCCCCTCCGACAGTGCGGCACTCCCTCAGCACTGCCCCTCCGACAGTGCAGCGCTCCCTCAGTACTGCCCCTCCGACAGTGCAGCACTCCCTCAGCACTGCACTGGGAGTGTCAGCCTGGCTTTATGTGCTCAAGTCTCTGGAGTGGACTTGAACCTACAACCTTCTGCCTTAGAGGCGAGAGTGCTGCCCACTGAGTCACGGCTGACGCATAGGGTGCGATCTTGCCAGCCCGGGGGAGGCGGGTATGGAGACGGGACTGCCGGGAAAATGACAGAATTTGGGGGCGGGTGCCCAACCCGCCTCCGTGCCATCTTCCTTGGGGGCGGGTAGCTGTCCCACGCCGGATTAAAACCTATTAACTGCCTGTTAACAGGTAGTTAACAGGCAGAAAATAGGATTATCTCGTTTTTGCCCTCACAAGTGCGGGCTTCCTGAAGGCTCCGAAACTCGCCAGCTCAGCGAGGCGAGTCCTGGGTCTGTGGGGGTCGGGGGGGGGGGCGGGGTGCAAAAGTGCACTGTGAAGGTAAGTGATGGGTGCAAGAGTGGAGAGGTGAGTATCTGACGTAAGTACAAAGTGTTAGTAAAAGTCTACTTACCTTTGTTTCTTCCTGCAGGCTTCAGTCGGTGTGTATGCGGAGAGTCTCGCACCTCTGTGTTGCAGATGACAGATGGCCGTTGCATTCTCAGATGCAACAACCATCTCATTCTTGACCTCATCAAACTACAGAGAATGTCGGTGTTTGACAGCTTCACAGAGCTGTCAAACGATGACAATTCATCTGTCAAAAATTTTTGACAGATGAAACGTCATACGCTGACGTTCTCTGCAATCGGCTTCCCCTTAATTGGCCTGCCAAGCCCATTGGGCGAGCTTAACAAGGTCAATCAAGGGAAAATAGCGTGGGTTGGCCACAAATCGATGGAGGTGGGACAACGACCCGACAAGCAGCAGTACCACCTCCAACGCGCCCCCATTGGCAAAATCACCCCCAGAGTCATTTAGCCCCACATATCTGACCAACAGCAGTACGACTCTGTAAAGAACTTCAGATGTTTTTTGTGTGTTAAAGACGCTCTTTAAGTGCAAGTCATTGTAATGTCTTTCCTGGGACAGATAATCATGAAATAAATGAGGTTGTGGCAGTGTACTTTCTAGATTCTCTCCTGAAGAAAATTACCCATGAGAAAACAAACTTGTTATTAATCTGGATTCCCACCAGGCAGCACTGGCACATGGTTAGCGCACAACTTTGTAATTTGGACGGCGAGCACTCGAAACTAAAGAACAACCCATGGTGAATCAAAAGGAGAGCTGGTTTGGATCTGGTTCTGCTTCTCAACTCGCATCATGTCGAACAGTTCAAGCATGATGCCTGGGTGGGCGGGGGGTGGGCGGGGCGGGGCGGGCCTTGCCAAACCGTAAGAAGCTCTCAAGTTACCCTTTGCAGGAATATGACCCACCCTGTGGGAATAGAAAGCTGTGCACCAATTAAAAAATGGAACAGCGTTGCCTACGCGCAGCCTGCTATAACTCCCATGGGCTGGATCCGATTAAGCCTTGCTGCTTCGATGCGCGAGCAATATCAAAATATCCAATGCATTTTGTGCCTCCGTCGTGCTAAACGTTTATGATTCCGTTCACTATATTTTTAGCACAGTTTGCGCTCAGGTAATTTTGCATTTGCCCTTTGCGTGCAGGTGACATTATCTATTAAAATTAGCCACGTGGAGCTATAAGTAGGCTGCCTTGAGGATGGGAGCGACAGAGTGTGACGCAGGGACAAACAGCTGAAGGAAAGCTTATTTCAGCGATCATTTCCTTTCCATTTGGGCTCCACCAGCTGTCCCTCAACCCTCGAACGCGTGCGTGTCACTTCTGTATGTGTGCTGAGAGCTTCTTCTTCTTCTTAGGCAGTCTCTCGGGACCGAGGATGACTTGCTTCCAAATTAAAAATGAGTTCTCAGGTGACTGATGAGTCCAATGCAGGACCGACAGTCTCTGTCACAGGTGGGGCAGACGGTGGTTGAAGGGGCAGGTGGGTGGGGTGCTTGGGTTGACGTGCGCTCCTTGCGCTGTTTGCGCTTGGCTTCCGCTTGCTCCCGGCGAAGAGACTCGAGGTGTTCGGCGCCTTCCCGGATGCTTCTCCTCCACTTTGTGCGGCCTTGGGCCAGGGATTCCCAGGTGTCGGTGGGAATGTTGTACTTTTTCAAGGAGGCTTTGAGGGTGTCCTTGAAGCGTTTCCTCTGCCCACCTGGGGCTCTCTTGCCGTGTCGGAGCTCCGAGTAGAGCGCTTGTTTTGGGAGTCTCGTATCGGGCATGCGGATGATGTGGCCCGTCAGAGAGGCTGGAGGAGAGGGAGGCTTGTTAAAATTAAGAAGAGGCAAGTGGCTCAATTAGTTTATCAGCGAGTGGCTAAGCTACACAAACAAGGAAATACAAAGAAATACATCGACATTACAACATGGGAACAGGCCATTTGGCCCAACCAGCCCATGCTAATGTTTACCCTCCAAATGCATAATAGTCCTAATCACATTTACCCATGTTCCCATATCCCTTCCTTTATCTTTTCCTTCATCCACCTCTCCAATCTAATCTTGAATGTTGCCATGGTATCTGCCTCAAGCACTAACCCTGGGAGTGAATCCCACAGCCTCACCACTCTCTGTCGGTAGAAGTTTCTCCTGCCCTCTGTTCTACCCCTCTTGTATCTGTGGCCCCTCGTTCTTCAGAGGTTCAGTTCTCAGGTTGGGCAGATCTCATGGGAGGAGAGGAAGCTCAGCTATTTCTCAGCACAAATATGCCCATTCTGGTGGATTTTCTGCAGCTGTCGCATCACGGGCATCTCAGTCTGCCTGTGGCTGTCTGAGTGTCAGTCCGTGGTTGATTGGTTAACACTCTCGCCTCTGAGTCAGAAGATTGTGGGTACATAGTCCCACTCCAGAGACTTGAGCACAAATATCTAGGCCGACACTCCCAGTACAGTGCTGAGGGAGCGCCGCACTGTCGGAGGGGCAGTACTGAGGGAGCGCCGCACTTTTGGAGGGGCAGTACTGAGGGAGCGCCGCACTGTCGGAGGGGCAGTACTGAGGGAGCGCCGCACTGTTGGAGGGGCAGTACTGAGGGAGCACCGCACTGTCGGAGGGGCAGTACTGAGGGAGTGCTGCACTGTCGGAGGGGCAGTACTGAGGGAGCACCGCACTGTCGGAGGGGCAGTACTGAGGGAGTGCTGCACTGTTGGAGGGGCAGTACTGAGGGAGCACCGCACTGTCGGAGGAGCAGTACTGAGGGAGCACCGCACTGTCGGAGGGGCAGTACTGAGGGAGTGCTGCACTGTTGGAGGGGCAGTACTGAGGGAGCGCTGCACTGTTGGAGGGGCAGTACTGAGGGAGTGCCGCACTGTCGGAGGGGCAGTACTGAGGGAGCGCCGCACTGTCGGAGGGGCAGTACTGAGGGAGCGACACACTGTCGGAAGGGCAGTACTGAGGGAGCGACGCACTGTCGGAAGGGCAGTACTGAGGGAGCGCCGCACTGTCGGAAGGGCAGTACTGAGGGAGTGCTGCACTGTCGGAGGGTCAGTACTGAGGGAGCGCCGCACTGTCGGAGGGGCAGTACTGAGGGAGCGGTGCACTGTTGGAGAGGCATTATTGAGGGCGCGCCGCACTGTTGGAGGGGCAGTACTGAGGAAGCGCCGCACTGTCGGAGGGGCAGTACTGAGAGAGTGCCGCACTGTCGGAGGGGCAGTACTGAGGAAGCGCTGCACTGTCGGAGGGGCAGTACTGAGGGAGCGCCGCACTGTCGGAGGGGCAGTACTGAGGGAGAGCTGCACTGTCGGAGGGGCAGTACTGAGGGAGCGCCGCACTGTCGCAGATACCGTCTTTCAGATGAGATGTTAAACCGAGGCTCTGTCTGCTCTCTCAGGTGGATGTAAAAGATCCCATGGCCACTATTTCAAAGAAGAGCAGGAAGAATTCTCCGCCATGTCCTGGGGCCAATATTTATCCCTCAACCAACATCACTAAAACAGATTATCTGGTGAGAATCAAATTGTGGGATCTTGCTGTGTGCGAACTGGCTGCTGCGTTTCCTAAATTACAACAGTGACTGCACTTCAGAAAGTATTTCATTGGCTGTGAAGCGATTTGGGACGTGCGGTGGTCGTGAAAGGCGCTGGAGAAATGCAAGTCTTTCTGTTCTCTCTCTTTAATTCCCAGGGATGGTTAAAAATAACAACTTTTATTCACCACAGAAGTGGTTTCCTTGAGGCCGGGCCAACACTACAGATTTCAAATAAGCAGACCTGTTAGCAATTAGACATTGGGGGTCATTTTCAGCCCACCCCGCCCTGCAGAGAGCTGGCGGGGATCAGGTCAGCTGCACTTCTTATACCAGGCCCAATCTTACAGTCCTTTGCCTTCAGTGGAGAGTAACATCGGGCGGGGTGTAAATCGGGGGCCGAACCCACCCCGCATCCCGCCCGGCGGTGTGGCTTAAAATTAACCCCCGTTATCTCGGCAAAATAAAAGCCTCTGACAGTCAGTGATAATCGGGGTTACAATCCGCTCTGTGGTGGCTGCAGGCCCAGAGGCACACAAGAGGATGCTGCAAACAAGCACAAGAAATGCCAGTCAGAATACTTCGAAAAACTTCAACGGAAGAGAAATTGAACATCACACACGTACCGACAGATATCAGATGAGCAGATTATTCCATGGGGGAAGAGGGAAAAAAGCCCAAAACTCAAAATAAAAGGAACTTACTTGCTCATTTTCTTCATCTCTGCAACGGACATTTAGGGCTGGATTTTCACTGACCCGTGGAGGCGGGTTTGGAGGCGTGTGGGGGTTAAAGTTGCAGATTCGGGGGTCCCGACCCCATCCCGACTCCAACCCGCCTCCATGCCAGTTTCTCTGGCGGCGGGTACCTGACCTGTGCTGGGACCCGACTCCCCGAGGCGGGAAGGGATTAGTGACAATTAACTGCCTGTTAACAGGTAGTTAACAGGCAGTTTTTTGCCTAATCCCTATTTTAATCGCTGAAATGTGGGCTTCCCGACAGGTGGCAAACACTCCAAGTTATCGGGTTGGGCCGTGGGTCTGCAGGGGTTGGAGGGGTCGATATGTCCGGTGGGCAGGTGAGTGATGGGTGTATGTGTGCAGAGGTAAGTGTGTAAGGTAAGTGCAAAGTGTGGGAAAAAGTTTTACTTACCTTAACTTCCTCCTGCAGGTGTCAGTTCTTCAGTTCTCGGGAGTCAGAAATCTCACCGGCACAGAAAGCAGGAAAGCCGTGGTTCTGTCAAAAACTGCAGCCTTCTGTTTTCTGTGCGGAATGATTTCTAACTTAGCCTGAAAGGAAGGACTGAAGTTAGAAATCATATTGTCAGTGATTGACAGCTTCACAGAGCTGTCAAACGCTGATATTTCATCTGTCAAAAGCTCTTGACAGATGAAATGTCAGTCTGTGATGTCACCTGTTGCCGGGTGGCCCTTAATTGGCCTGCTGAGCCCACTGGGCGGGCTCAACAAGGTCAATCAAGGGAAAGTACAGTGGGTTGGCCACATCTCGATGGAGGCGGGTCTACAACCCAAAAAGTGGGATTCATGACACCAACCCGACCCCAGTATCATAATCCAGCCCTTACTGTCAGAGCTCACGCTTATGTATTTTGTCTGAATTTCTCAATTTTAATCCAGAACTCCCCTCTTTACTCAAATACTGCGAAAGGTCTGCCGAGATTTCATTCTTGAAGTTCGCTCTTTCTCTGCTCTCTCTGCATTTTTCTGTTCTCTCTCAGATCGTCAAATTCACACGAAGTAAAGAGGTTCAGCCGTCTCCTCAACCACTCCAAAAAATGACAGCAACTTGCATTTAAAGAGCGCCTTTAACGTAGTAAAACGTCCCAGGGCGCTTCACAGGAGCGTTCTCAAACAAACTTTGACACCGAGCTACAGAAGGAGATATTAGGGGCAGGTGACCAAAACCTTGGTCAAAGGTAGGTTTTAAGGAGCATCTTAAAGGAGGAGAGAGTTAGCGAGGCGGAGAGGTTTAGGGAGGGAATTCCAGAGCTTGGGGCCCAGGCGGCTGAAGGCACGGCCGCCAATGGTGCAGCGATTAAAATCGGGGATGAGCAAGAGGCCAGAATTGGAGGAGCGCAGAGATCTCGGGGGGTTGTGGGGCTGGAGGAGGTTACACAGATAGGGAGGGGGCGAGGCCATGGAGGGATTTGAACACCAGGATGAGAATTTTTAAATCCAAGATAAACAAGCACAAACTTCAAGTACAAAGTTTTTGTCACTCTCCGTTGACTGATCCCAGCCAGGGCAGTCGAGGTATTCCAATTGTCCCCAGCAGCCCTCAGTTTGGGCCGAGACTGGTGAGGTGGTGGAGTGCTCGAGCTGGACGGAATCAGCATGGGCGTGGAAGCTGGCCCCGGGTATTCACACAAGGCTGTTGAGCGACAGCACATAGATGAAGAGGAGGAGGCGTCCCCGGACAAATCTTTGGGGGACTCTGGAGGTCATGGCTTGGGGGCAGGAAGGGAAGCCATTGAGAGAGATGCTCTGGCTACGATTGGATCGATAAGGCTGGAATTAAGCCAGGGCAGTCCCGCTGAGCTGGACGACGGAGGAGAGGCATTGAAGGAGGGCGGTCTGATCGACCATGTTACAGGCTGCTGGGAGATAAGGCAGCAATAGGAGGAATGGTGCACTGTGGTTACAGACACAGAGGATGTGACATTGATTAGGACCGTCTCAGTGCTGTAGCGCGGGTGATTGGATCAAGTTGCAGGAAAGACAGGCATGGATTTGGGAGGTGACAACACATTCAAGGATTTTGGAGCGGAAAGGGAGATTGGAGAAGGGTCGAGGGTGTTTTTTTTGAGGGAAGGGTGGTGACAGCAGTTATGAAAGGGGGTGGGGGGCGGGGGAAGTACCTGAGGAGAGGGAACCAATTACTCAGTCAACAAGCATGGAGGCCAAGAAGACATGTTGGGTGGTCGGTAGTTTAGCGGGAACAAGGTCAAAGGAGCAGGAGGTGGGTCTCATGGATGAGGTGAGCTTGGAAACGGCACAAGAGGAAATCGGAGAGAAACCCAGGCAAAGACATGGGTTCAGGGCTAGGGCGGAGGGGCCTGTCACAGCATCAATGACTGCCAGTATCGTGCCAGCTCGCATGGAAAAAGTGGCTTGTGCTTAGCCCTAGTGTTTCAGTAACATAGGGGGAGAAATTCAGTATCGCCCCATTTGGGGCGCAATTATCGGCCGGGCGTAAAGATTAGCGCCTGGCGCTAATTATCGCCACCAACTGCAAACTTGATTTTTATCGCCCCTGGAGGTGATTGGAGTGCTAAATCAGGCGCTTCACACCTGTCTTAAGGCGCAAAGGCCGAGGAGCGAGGCGCTACCTCAGAGCGCTGGCAAAGCTCATGTGATGTCAGTCAGCAATGGAACACACACACAATGGCACGGGCCAGTTCTTAAAGGGGATGGTTGATCTTGCTTTGCATCCACATCCTGCTCATTGCAGCCTTGAATCTCGGCCTGGAGAGACCTGCACATCAAATCTGCTGGAAAGAACAATGGAGAGTACCAGGCAAAGAGCTCAGAGTGCAGCCCCCACAGTCTCTTCTAAATCGATACAAGGAATGGCAAATCAAAATGAACCTACAAAGTGCTGCTCAGTACCCAAAACTCCTTCACACAACGTTGAATCTCTCCAGAAGTCTCTCTCTCTCTCTCTCAGAATGCGTAGTTCAAAAATGGCACCAACAATAAAAGGCAGGAAGCGGTCACCTTTAAATAGCGCTCCCCCTTTCCCTTCATGACTGCAGAACGCTCCCCTCAACCTGTCGTTGCTAGCGTCAGGCGGTAAGGCAGGGGGCGCCACTCAATATCCGCTCCGGGGCGATACCGGGGCGTTGCGCACTCGACTGACGTCACGATCTGCCGGCGCAGGAGATCGTGGCGGTAGTGTTTAGCGGCGCCACAAATTGTCTAGTTAATTTCGCGAGCGGCGCAAACTTCGCCACGCCTGGGCGCTAGATGCTTTGCGCCCCATTAGCGCCCTCTTAAGGCGCTAACGGGAGGCGCAACCAACTGAATTTTTCCCCCATAGAGTCATAACGGCACAGAAGGAGGCCATTCGGCCCATCAAGTCCGTGCCGGCTCTCTGTAGAGCAATCCAGTCAGTCCCATTCCCCCCGCTCTATCCCCGTAGCCCTGCAAGTTTATTTGCCTCAAGTGCCTATCCAGTCTCCCCTTGAAAACATTGAGTGTCTCCGCTTCCACCACTTCCGTCGGCAGCGAGTTCCAGGTCATCACCACTCGCTGCATAAAAAAAGTCTTTCCTCACATCCCCCCCTGTATCTCTTACCCAAAACCTTAAATCTGTGTCCCCTAGTCCTTGTACCATCAACTAGTGGGAACAGCCTTTCCCCGTCTCGCCTATCCAAACCCGTCATAATCTTGTGCACCTCTATAAAATCACCCCTCATCAGCAATCAGCAATGAATTCAAGCAAACCGTCTGTAACATCTCAATTTCCACTGAACTTAATGACCTTTCCTTTAACCGGGCTGATTCCAGAATCGAGTGCTCCCAACAAAGAGAGGCACTCGCAGGGACCCATCTGAGGACCCTTGGATGGTTTACTGTTAACTATCCTCTTCCATCTGACATGCACAGCTGATCCAGGCTTCTGCAACACAGTAATCCCTTGAATTAACCTTCTGTCAGATATCTTGGGCTTGATCTCCTGATATTTGCTCACAGATCACACGCGAGTGTCCTCAGGAGACGGGAAGGTCAGAGTGTTGACACAACCAACATTCTTATCTGCGTTCGATGACTGAAAATGAAGTCCTTCATCATTACTGGACTTGCTGATGCCTTCCAATTGACAGCTCGGGCCAGCAATGTTGCTTGCTGCTGACAGGATCCACAGGGCAGTGGCTAACTCCAGTGTTTGAAGCCTGAAATTGTGGGCTGGGGGAGAGAGAAGGGGTGAAAATCTCCCCAACGAGGTAGCGAACTTGAAAATGTATTTTATATTTTCCATTACTGCAGAAAATGTTCTTAACAACAACTTAAAGAAATGACCCAATGCAGTTGAGACTGAGCGTTGAGCCAGGAGGGGGTGAGATGAGGAGGGGTGAAAGAGAAGGTTTTTAAAGGTGGAGAGAGAGAGAGAGAAAGAGAGAGGTGGAGAGACAGAAAGATTTAGATTTCTATAGCACCTTTCACGACCTCAGGATGTCCCAAAGCACTTTACAGCCAATGGAGTACTTTGTGAAAAGTAGTCACTGTTGTAATGTAGAAAACGCGGCAGCCAATTTGCGCACAGCAAGGTCCCGCAAACAGCAATGTGATAATGACCAGATTATCTGTATTTTTAGTGATGTTGATTGAGGGATAAATATTGGCCCCAGGGAGAACTCCCCTGCTCTTCTTTGAAATAGTGCTGTGGGATCTTTTACGTCCACCCGAGAGGACAGACGGGGCCTCGGTTTAACGTCTCCTCTGAAAGACGGCACCTCCGATAGTGCAGCACTCCCTCAGCACCGCAATGGGAGTGTCAGCCTAGCTTTATGTGTTCAAGTCCCTGGAGTATTCACTGGAGTTTAGAAGAATGAGAGGGGATCTCATTGAAACGTATAAAATTCTGACAGGGCTAGACAGACTGGATGCAGGGAGGATGTTTCCCCTGGCTGGGGGGTCTAGAATGAGGGGTCACAGTCTCAAGATACGCGGAAGGACATTTAGGACTGAGATGAGGAGAAATTTCTTCACTCAGAGGGTGGTGAACCTGTGGAATTCTCTACCACAGAATGCTGTGGAGGCCAAGTCACTGAATATATTTAAGAAGGAGATAGATAGATTTCTAGATGCAAAAGGCATCAAGGGGTATGGGGAGAGAGCGGGGATATGGTATTGAGAGAGAGGATCAGCCATGATCATATTGAATGGCGGAGCAGGCTCGAAGGGCCAAATGGCCAACTCCTGCTCTTATTTTTCTATGTTTCTAACCTTCTGACTCAGAGGCGAGCGTGCTGCCCACTGAGCCACAGCTGACACATGGAGATGTTTAGGTGGAGATTCCAGAGAGCAGGGATGAGTGAAACTACCCAACGTCCAGTCAAAGACAGTTCTGTTTGGAATCTGCACTGAAGGAGAGTCTGCCATTTTCTTAAAATTTGGGCCTCTTTTCCCTTGAAACCCTTGAAACCCACCTCTCCCTTTCCTGGTGTCCCCTTGTCCATTGGCTTTCAGTCCTTTGCCTGGTGCCTGCCCTCCCCTCACTGCGAAAGTGCCTTCCCATCCTCTGGCGCTCCCGGTGCGCTGTGAGAGACATGCCCAGAGCCATCAGTAAATGAAGCATCTTATCCAATGCGGTAAGCCCAGCTGTGGGCCGCATGACCCACTCACCCACCCCCCCAGTCAGTTTGGAAGCTGCCCGTGAGCTGCTGAAGGTCCTGCACTCAAAGCTGTTCTTAGCCAACAGAAATTGATTAAATTCCCTCTCTGCACTATTTATAGTGTGAGCTCTAATGTGTCTTCTGATGGTGCTATCCTAACATGAACAGCACCATTAAAAACAAATAGGTTGAAGGCTGCTTTGAAATTGCACAGACAGGAACTTACACAAGCACATTAATTGGTGCGCTGAAAATAGACCACGGGGAATATTAAACTCTCTGCGAGAGGTTTCTGAGGCTTTCCACCCGGCAAACCTTCTGCCATTGCTGTGGTCCCCACGACCTTCCCCCGGGTCTACCACTGGCTGGCCCGCAGAGCCCGCCCGAGTCAGGCAGCAGGAATCGGGATCGTCTGACACACATGCGACCCCGATTGGCATTTTAGGTCTCCGCCCACTACTGGCCCAGAAAGAAAGATTGCCTTTATATAGCGCCTTTGGTTTGACAATCTCACCCGAAAGACGGCACCTCTGACAGTGCAGCACTCCCTCAGAACTGCACTGGGAGTGTCAGCCTGGATTACGTGCTCAAGTCCCTGGAGTGGGGACTACGAACCCACAACCTTCTGACTCAAAGGCAAAAGTGCGACCCACTTGAGCCATAAGTAGATCTACCCTTCTGCCTTGCATTTTCTTGCTGGGTTATTAAGAAACTACAACATATAAATAACACACTTGAAAAGACCGGGCTGAGGAACAATTTATGGCCCTGTACCAAGTTTGAGCTCAATTAGCGGAGGCCAATTCCCGGTTCAAATCGGAGCAATATTTTAGGTGAAATATTTGGGGTTTTTTTAATAAGGAGGAATTGATTGCATTTAGAAACACAATGGGAAAGGGCTGGTGCAGTTCTGAAAAGATTTATGGGCGCGTTCAGACAACTGAAATGGAAAGAGCAGGCGAACAATATAAAGCGAACAAAACCGCTCCCCATCAAAGTCCGTGTGACAATTTCCCCGGGAAAGCTGAGCTTCTGTGCAATTGTTGGCTCTCCCGGCCAGGAGCTGGACCGTCCTCAGCTTCTGCATGCTGAGGATGTCGGCCCTGCTCCTCACATGAATAATTCATGAAGTATCTGGTGAGTTTATCAGTACGGCAGCAGTAACAGCCTACAGCGGAATGACAAGGCTCTCAAATTAAATGAGCTGGTAGCGCCTGCAGTCTGCTCCCTCAGAGGGTTGGAACGCACGACCGCCGGACTGTGCTCGCTGCAGTAAATCCGCATCCATCCGTTCGTTTGTGCGGCGAAACCCGGAGAGCAAATACGTGGCAGGTTTCGCAGAGAGGCAGGACTCCTGAGTGAAGCCACGGTGCAGCCACCCGGGGACCTGCGGTATGGACCTCCCCAGAGCCGCGAAGGCACATCCGAGGGCCAGAGATCTGAACGAGGGCCGTTGGGAATGCACGCATTGTCTGTCAGAAATGTGAAAGACAAAGGGGGAAAAATTCAATATCGCCCATTTTGGGGCGCTAATATCGGCCGGGCGCAAAGTTTAGCGCCCGGTGCTAATTATCGCCTCCGACTGCAAAATTCGCCTCTCTCGCCCCTGGAGTTGATTTGAGCGCTAAATCAGGCGCTACACACCTCTCTTAAGGCGCTAACGTCGGGGAGCGAGGCGCTACCTCAGAACGCTACCGAAGCTCAGGGGATGTCCGTTACCATGGAAGCCAGACAGACTGGTGCCATCCATCTTGCTGGCCAGCCACTCCCCGCTCATTGCAGCCTTGAATCTCGGCCTGGAGAGACCTCAAAAGCAATTGTGTTGGAAGCACTAATGGATAGGCCCAGGGAAAGAGCTCGGCACTTAGGAACCACAAAAGTGGTGCTGAGGGCCAAAACTCCTTAGGACAGCGTTAAATCTCTCCAGACGTCTCTCTCCCTCTCAACCAGCGTGGACCAAAAATTTTGCCGATAAGAAAAGGCAGGAAGCGGCCGCCTTCAAATAGCGCTCCCCCAGCCCCTTCCCGACTTGAAAACGTTCCCCTCGACCTGTCGTTCCTAGCGGCAGGCGGAAAGGCAGGGAGCGCGACTCAATATCCGGTCCGGGGCGCTACCGGGGCGTTGCACGCTCGACTGACGTCACGATCTGCGGGCGCAGGAGATCGTGCCGGTAGTGTTTAGCGCCGCCGCAAAACGTCTGGTCAATTTGGCGAGCTGCGCTAAAATCGCCGCGCTAAGTTCCTAGCGCCCCCCAGAGGCGCTAACGGGAGGCGCTAACCAACCGAATTTTTCCCCCAGAGGACTTCCACCCATAACATTAACCCATCTTTTCTCCTTCAAATGTGTTTCCAGCTGCCTTGCAGTTCCAGCATTTCATTTCAGGACGGAGATGGTTTGCATCTCAGCTCGCCCCTGTTCCTCCGCCATTTCATTTCACCCCAATTTACTCAGTTGTCCCAGAATTCCCTTGACAGCCTCAATTCGCTTATCACATTGCTGTTTGTGGGAGCTTGCTGTGTGCAAATTGGCTGCCGTTTTTTCGCTACATTATAACAGTATTTCAAAAAGTCCTTCATTGGCTGTAAAGCGCTTTAGAACCTCATGAGGCCACGAGAGGCGCTGTAGAAAAGCAAGCTCTTTATTTCTGATTTCCTACTGCCTCCGATTGTTCTAGACCTTCTGTTTCTTCCGCCCCTCGCCAGTGCCTTGGACGATGCCCATGGGAACCCTGTCTTGGCTCTTAGCTGAGATTGCTCCTGGCTGGTGGACCTCCATTTCTGTTGCTTTTGCTTTCCTGCCACCAACTCTGTTAGTTCCTGTGAGGTCTCAGATTCCAATCTGGTTCTCAGTTCCAACACCAACTCCCCAGCTATCTCCCACACCCTCAGCTGAAACTACAGGTTAAATAAAGAAATATGTGCGCACTTTCAATAATGGTCATCGGCACTTTGCCATTAAGCACTGAAAGGAGATCTCTGGATAAATAGATTTTTTTTATTAAAGCTACAGGCGATGAGTTCTAATATTCTTGAATAAATCTCAGCACCAATCATTCAAAATTCTGCTACTTCCATCTCGTGTCACTTCAGTAAATCACAGCTAAACACCAGCAAGTAATGCGGAGTGGTCAAACAGAAATGGGACAATTCATGAAATCGAAAAATGCCCTGCCACAGAACCAGGCCATATGACCCATCAAGTCTTGCCAATGTTTTTCTCCCCGTGAGCGACCCAGTCTAATCCCACTCTCCCCCTCACTCCCCATACCCTTTAATATCCCACCCAGTCTAATCCCACTCTCCCCCTCACTCCCCATACCCTGTAATATCCCACCCAGTCTAATCCCACTCTCCCCCTCACTCCCCGCACCCTTTAATATTCGACCCAGTCTAATCCCACTCTCCCCCTCACTCCCCGCACCCTTTAATATCCCACCCAGACTAATCCCACTCTCCCCCTCACTCCCCGCACCCTTTAATATCCCACCCAGTCTAATCCCACTCTCCCCCTCACTCCCCGCACCCTTTAATATCCCACCCAGTCTAATCCCACTCTCCCC